>CM019699.1:44108767-44253767 GCA_009760885.1 Achatina immaculata
TTCATGGAGTCTTCTCTTCTTAAATTTTACCTAAATTACATGGGGTCTTCTCTTCTTAAATTTTACATATGTTTCATGTGGCCTTCTCTTCCTAAATTTTACATATGTTTCATGTGGCCTTCTCTTCCTAAATTTTACATATATTTCATGGAGTCTTCTCTTCTTAAATTTTACATATATTTCATGGAGTCTTCTCTTCCTAAATTTTACATATATTTCATGGAGCCTTCTCTTCCTAAATTTTACATATGTTTCATGTGGCCTTCTCTTCCTAAATTTTACATATGTTTCATAGGCTATTTTCTTCCTAAATTTTACATATGTTTCATGTGGCCTTCTCTTCCTAAATTTTACATCTGTTTCATGTGGCCTTCTCTTCCTAAATTTTACATATATTTCATGGAGTCTTCTCTTCCTAAATTTTACATATATTTCATGGAGTCTTCTCTTCCTAAATTTTACATATATTTCATGGATCCTTCTCTTCCTAAATTTTACATATGCTTCATGTGGCCTTCTCTTCCTAAATTTTACATATGTTTCATAGGCTATTTTCTTCCTAAATTTTACATATGTTTCATGTGGCCTTCTCTTCCTAAATTTTACATATGTTTCATGTGGCCTTCTCTTCCTAAATTTTACATATGTTTCATAGGCTCTTTTCTTCCTAAATTTTACATATGTTTCATAGGGTCTTTTCTTCCTAAATTTTACATATGTTTCATAGGGTCTTTTCTTACTAAATTTTACATATGTTTCATAGGGTCTTTTCTTACTAAATTTTACATATGTTTCATGGGATCTCCTATTCCTAAACTTTCACATTCCCTTCTTTCTCATTTATAAAAAATGGGCCCCTGGGCCCCTGCTGCTTCTACGTGCGTATTCTCTCGTGAAAGTTGCACCACTAACTCTTATGCACAGTTTTTTGGCCCTTGATACACTATCAAAACTCAAGTTTTTGCCTTCCTCAATGCACTTTCATATCCACATTTCAAGGATAAAATTTGTTTTTTTTTTCATTGTTAATAGTCCGTGTAGGAGTGCGTGTGTGTTTTCACATAAGGTAGACAGAGGTGTATGGTGCAGTTTTACAAAGTGAGGAGGGAGGGAGTAAGGTGAGAAAAAAACGAATAGAAAGTATGAGAATGTATAAATGAAAAACATACAACATCCGATATTTCGGCTTGAGTCTTATTCGAGGATACATACACAACGAAACAAAAACACGAAGAACTTATCTGAATGTGTCTTCTTCCAAGTATGAAACAGAAATGTGTGTAGTAGAAGGGAGAAGGAAAGACCACGCTACCTCCAAACAAAAGATGCCCGATAGAGCCAATCGTAAAGAAGAGGTGGAGAGAGAGAGAGGAGAACAAGTGGGAGAAAGGGGCGGGGGAAGGCAATAGAAACATGATAGCCGCTAGAGGTGTCGGGGAGGGGGGGAAGAGGAGGGAAAAGGGGACGCGGAGAGATAATGAATGAAGAACATAAACACTTGCAAGGAGAAAATGTGAAACTGGTGAATAGGACAAGACCAATATGTTGGCAGAGAAGAAAATAGGGTGGTGGTAGGGAGGAGTAACGTATAGAAAGAAAGTAGAGTTTTAAAAAAAAAAGGCCAGTGGAAAAATAAAGAAGTTACAGAAAGCTGAAGACATTGTTAATTCCAGCTGGGTGGAGACAGCCAGTCTGGAAAATAAGGCGCTGTTCTAGGACCCTCCGAGATCATACATCAGCAGAACAAGAGCTGATCGCACTAACAGAAATGTCCTGTTTGCCCCTGTGGTTGCTAAGGCAAAAATGTTTAGCCACAGGTGTCCAGGCCCTCTTAGAAATATCACTGAGATGGTGGCGAAATCGATCTCCTAACCGTAAGCCAGTCTCCCCTATGTACTTCAAACCGCAACGTTTGCACATGATAGCATAAATAACATTCCGTGAAGTACAGGCGTTTTCACACAAAAGCATGTAATAAATGTGTTACATATGAATGAAAGACGAGGAAAACAGCAAGAAAGACGACTCACACTCCTGTACATCTGCATGTCACTGTAGTCAAATTTCTTATACATATTTTAGTTCACACTTAGCTTCCGCAAGGTTAAGTAGTTTTAAGTATGCACAACACTTCCTCTCAAGTGATTGCGTTAAATGTTTGAAAGTCAGATATGATAAAGAAAGACATATTAAATTTCTAAAAAAAGCTAAAAAATAAACTCCCTGGAAAATCTGTTTTGAAATGACAGTAAACAACGGGTCCATGAAAGTAGTCATCGCACACACTGGCTACTACAGCGGGAACAAAACTGTCTAGAAATGAGATCTTATCTTATATCTTATATCCTTCCCGTGCCGTTAAACGTCACATAGGGCTCACAAAGTAGATCGCCAATTTTTCCTGTCTTCAGCGAGTCTTTCAACCTCATCAAGGGATTTTATGCCTGTTAATTTGGCCTCTCTTAACAATGTTATCTTCAGAGTTTCACGCGATCTGCCTCTTTTTAGAGATGAGATCACTACGTCGGAAACAAAACATAATGTGGACACTTGACAGTTATGGCGAGAACAAAGCGTAATGTGGGGAATTGACATTTATGGTGAGAACAAAATATAGTGTGGAGGCTTGACATGTGTCTGAAATCATGTTCTAGCTGCACCAAATAATATACTAGGCGTGTCTGAAATCATGTTCTAGCTGCACCAGATAATATACTACGTGTGTCTGAAATCATGTTCTAGCTGCACCAAATAATATACTAGGCGTGTCTGAAATCATGTTCTAGCTGCACCAGATAATATACTACGTGTGTCTGAAATCATGTTCTAGCTGCACCAAATAATATACTACGTGTGTCTGAAATCATGTTCTAGCTGCACCAAATAATATACTACGTGTGTCTGAAATCATGTTCTAGCTGCACCAAATAATATACTACGTGTGTCTGAAATCATGTTCTAGCTGCACCAAATAATATACTACGTGTGTCTGAAATCATGTTCACGCTGCACTAGATAATATACTACGTGTGTCTGAAATCATGTTCTAGCTGCACCAAATAATATACTACGTGTGTCTGAAATCATGTTCTAGCTGCACCAAATAATATACTAGGCGTGTCTGAAATCATGTTCTCGCTGCACCAGATAATATACTACGTGTGCCTGAAATCATGTTCTAGTTTCATACGGGAAATGAAAAATTAAACTTACTGACCCATTATTTCCAACCCTTAGGGTTGCAAACCAACCTAGGTAACTAGTGCTCTCTATTCCCTTACAGTGTTTTCCCTCACTGACTGAGGTGTTTGGTGTCACTTACTGGGTTGTTTGGCCCCAATGGCTGGGGTCTTTGGCACCACTTACTGAAATGTTTGGCCCCACTGACTGAGGTGTTTGGCCCCATGGACTGGGTGATTGGAGTGTTTGCCTCACTTACTGGATGAATATGGTGTTTGGTCTCATGGACTTGGTTACCAAAAGATTTGGTCCCACTGACATTATTCCTGAGGTGTTTGGTTCCACTGACTGGGTGACTGAAGTGTTTGGTTCCACTGACAGGGTGACTGAAGTGTTTGGTTTCTCTAACTGGGTGACTGAAGTGTTTGGTTCTTCTAACTGGGTGACTGAAGTGTTTGGTTCCACTAACTGGGTGACTGAAGTGTTTGGTTCCACTAACTGGGTGACTGAAGTGTTTGGTTCCACTAACTGGGTGATTGAAGTGTTTGGTTCTTCTAACTGGGTGACTGAAGTGTTTGGTTCCACTAACTGGGTGACTGAAGTGTTTGGTTCCACTAACTGGGTGACTGAAGTGTTTGGTTCCACTAACTGGGTGGCTGAGGTGTTTGGTTCCACTAACTGGGTGACTGAGGTGTTTGGTTCCACTAACTGGGTGACTGAAGTGTTTGGTTCCACTGACTGGGTGACTGAGGTGTTTGGTTCTTCTAACTGGGTGACTGAAGTGTTTGGTTCCACTAACTGTTTGATTGAGGTGTTTGGTTCCACTAACTAGGTGACTGAAGTGTTTGGTTCCACTAACTGGGTGACTGAAATGTTTGGTTCCACTAACTGGGTGACTGAAGTGTTTGGTTACACTAACTGGGTGACTGAAGTGTTTGGTTCCACTGACTGGGTGACTGAAGTGTTTGGTTCCTCTAACTGGGTGACTGAAGTGTTTGGTTCCACTAACTCGGTGACTGAAGTGTTTGGTTCCACTAACTGAGTGACTGAAGTGTTTGGTTCCTCTAACTGGGTGACTGAAGTGTTTGGTTCTTCTAACTGGGTGACTGAAGTGTTTGGTTCCACTAACTGGGTGACTGAAGTGTTTGGTTCTACTAACTGGGTGACTGAAGTGTTTGGTTCCACTAACTGGGTGGCTGAGGTGTTTGGTTCCACTAACTGGGTGACTGAGGTGTTTGGTTCCACTAACTGGGTGACTGAAGTGTTTGGTTCCACTGACTGGGTGACTGAGGTGTTTGGTTCTTCTAACTGGGTGACTGAAGTGTTTGGTTCCACTAACTGTTTGATTGAGGTGTTTGGTTCCACTAACTAGGTGACTGAAGTGTTTGGTTCCACTAAATGGGTGACTGAAGTGTTTGGTTCCACTAACTGGATGACTGAAGTGTTTGGTTCCACTAACTGGGTGACTGAAGTGTTTGGTTCCACTGACTGGGTGACTGAAGTGTTTGGTTCCTCTAAATGGGTGACTGAAGTGTTTGGTTCCACTAACTGGGTGACTGAAGTGTTTGGTTCCTCTAACTAGGTGACTGAAGTGTTTGGTTCCACTAAATGGGTGACTGAAGTGTTTGGTTCCACTAACTGGATGACTGAAGTGTTTGGTTCCACTAACTGGGTGACTGAAGTGTTTGGTTCCACTGACTGGGTGACTGAAGTGTTTGGTTCCTCTAAATGGGTGACTGAAGTGTTTGGTTCCACTAACTGGGTGACTGAAGTGTTTGGTTCCTCTAACTGAGTGACTGAAGTGTTTGGTTCCACTAACTGGTTGACTGAAGTGTTTGGTTCTACTAACTGGGTGACTGAAGTGTTTGGTTCCTCTAAATGGGTGACTGAAGTGTTTGGTTCCACTAACTAGGTGACTGAAGTGTTTGGTTCCTCTAACTGGATGACTGAAGTGTTTGGTGCCACTAACTGGGTGACTGAAGTGTTTGGTTCCTCTAACTGGATGACTGAAGTGTTTGGTGCCACTAACTGGGTGACTGAAGTGTTTGGTTCCACTAACTGGGTGAATGAAGTGTTTGGTTCCACTAACTTGGTGACTGAAGTGTTTGGTTCCACTAACTGGGTGACTGAAGTGTTTGGTTCCACTAACTGGGTGACTGAAGTGTTTGGTTCCACTAACTGGGTGACTGAAGTGTTTGGTTTCACTAACTGGGTGACTGAAGTGTTTGGTTCCACCAACTGGGTGACTGAAGTGTTTGGTTCCACTAACTGGGTGACTGAAGTGTTTGGTTCCACTAACTGGGTGACTGAAGTGTTTAGCTCCACTAACTGGGTGACTGAAGTGTTTAGCTCCACTGACTAGGTGACTGAAGTGTTTGGTTCTTCTAACTGGGTGACTGAAGTGTTTGGTTCCACTAACTGGGTGACTGAAGTGTTTGGTTCCACTAACTGGGTGACTGAAGTGTTTAGCTCCACTAACTGGGTGACTGAAGTGTTTAGCTCCACTGACTAGGTGACTGAGGTGTTTGATTCCACTAACTGGGTGACTGAAGTGTTTGGTTCCTCTAACTGGGTGACTGAAGTGTTCGGTTCCACTAACTGTTTGATTGAGGTGTTTGGTTCCACTAACTGGTTGACTGAAGTGTTTCGTTCCACTAACTGGGTGACTGAAGTGTTTAGCTCCACTGACTAGGTGACTGAGGTGTTTGATTCCACTAACTGGGTGACTGAAGTGTTTGGTTCCTCTAACTGGGTGACTGAAGTGTTTGGTTCCACTAACTGTTTGATTGAGGTGTTTGGTTCCACTAACTGGGTGACTGAAGTGTTTGGTTCCACTAACTGGGTGACTGAAGTGTTTAGCTCCACTAACTGGGTGACTGAAGTGTTTAGCTCCACTGACTAGGTGACTGAGGTGTTTGATTCCACTAACTGGGTGACTGAAGTGTTTGGTTCCTCTAACTGGGTGACTGAAGTGTTCGGTTCCACTAACTGTTTGATTGAGGTGTTTGGTTCCACTAACTGGTTGACTGAAGTGTTTCGTTCCACTAACTGGGTGACTGAAGTGTTTAGCTCCACTGACTAGGTGACTGAGGTGTTTGATTCCACTAACTGGGTGACTGAAGTGTTTGGTTCCTCTAACTGGGTGACTGAAGTGTTTGGTTCCACTAACTGTTTGATTGAGGTGTTTGGTTCCACTAACTGGGTGACTGAAGTGTTTGGTTCCACTAACTGGGTGACTGAAGTGTTTGGTTCCACTAACTGGGTGACTGAAGTGTTTGGTTCCACTAACTGGGTGACTGAAGTGTTTGGTTACACTAACTGGGTGACTGAAGTGTTTGGTTCTACTAACTGAGTGACTGAAATCTTTGGTTCCACTAACTAGGTGACTGAAGTGTTTGGTTCCACTAACTGGGTGACTGAAGTGTTTGGTGCCACTAACTGGGTGACTGAGGTGTTTAGCTCCACTAACTGGGTGACTGAGGTGTTTGGTTCCACTAACTGTGTGACTTAGGTGTTTGGTTCCACTGACTGGGTGACTGAGGTGTTTGGTTCCTCTAACTGGGTGACTGAAGTGTTTGGTTCCACTAACTGGGTGACTGAAGTATTTAGCTCCACTAACTGGGTGACTGAGGTGTTTATCTCCACTGAAATGATGACTGAGGTGTTTGGTTCCATTAATATTGTGCCTAAGGTCTTTTGCTCCACTGACTGTTTGATTGAGATGTTTGATTCCACTGACTGTTTGATTGAGGTGTTTGGTTCCATTGACTGTTTGATTGAGGTGTTTGGTTCCACTGACTGTTTGATTGAGATGTTTGGTTCCATTGACTGTTTGATTGAGGTGTTTGGTTCCACTGACTGTTTGATTGAGGTGTTTGATTCCACTGACTGTTTGATTGAGGTGTTTGGTTCCACTGACTGTTTGATTGAGGTGTTTGGTTCCATTGACTAAGTAATTGAAGTGTTTGGTTTCATTGACTAAGTGATTGAAGCGTTTGTTCCACTGACTAAGTGATTGAAGTGTTTGGTTCCATTGACTAAGTGATTGAAGTGTTTGGTTCCAATGACTAAGTGACTGAAGTGTTTGGTTATATTGATTAAGTGATTGAAGTATTTGGTTCCATTGACTAAGTGATTGAAGTGTTTGGTTCCATTGACTAAGTGATTGAAGTGTTTGGTTCCATTGACTAAGTAATTGAAGTGTTTGGTTCCATTGACTAAGTGATTGAAGTGTTTTGCTCCATTGACTAAGTGATTGAAGTGTTTTGTTCCATTGACTAAGTGATTGAAGTGTTTGGTTCCACTGACTGGGTGATTGAGATGTTTGGTTCCACTAACTGGGTGACTGAAGTGTTTGGTTCCACTGACTGTTTGATTGAGGTGTTTGGTTCCACTGACTGTTTGATTGAGGTGTTTGGTTCCATTGACTGTTTGATTGAGGTGTTTGGTTCCACTGACTGTTTGATTGAGGTGTTTGGTTCCACTGACTGTTTGATTGAGATGTTTGGTTCCACTGACTGTTTGATTGAGGTGTTTGGTTCCACTGACTGTTTGATTGAGGTGTTTGGTTCCATCGTCCGTATCATTTGAGGGAGTAGGATTTTTTATTGAAGGTGAGTAGGAACAATAGCCCAAATACTTCCATCTCCATGTGAATTGTACAGAATGATTTTTGATCGGAAACTTTTTTTACTCTAGGGAGATCATTTATGCTTTTCATATTTGTAAGACATTTATGCTTTCATTATAGAAAGTTCTGACATAGCTTTTGTTTTAAGGAAAGATTATTCATGGTTTCATTATAGAAAGTTCTGGGCTAGCTTTTCTTCTAAGGAAAGATTACTCATGCTTTCATTATAGAAAGTTCTGACATAGCTTTTCTTCTAAGGAAAGATTACTCATGCTTTCATTATAGAAAGTTCTGACATAGCTTTTCTTCTAAGGAAAGATTACTCATGCTTTCATTATAGAAAGTTCTGACATAGCTTTCGCTAAGGAAAAGGTATTCATGCTTTTAAACTTTAGTGTACAAATGTTAAATAATTTTATACTATATTTTTGACTTTGTATTATATTTTGTCATGTTTGAGTGGATAGGTTGTACGGATAACTTTTCTTTAGGCGTGAACCTAGATTGATTTATTCCTAAACACGTATACTTCGATGTGTGCCACATAGAACAGATGCTATATGGAACTACTGCTATATTGGACAGATGCTATACGTAACTGCTGCTACAACGAACAAAGTCCTAGAACCAAAAAACGTTCGTTCCCAACACACCCCACTGTCCTGTTAGAACAGAGCATTATTTTAATGGGTCTTTGCTCATACTAAGGGACGATATCAGCACCGGGCCGGGCTACCTTACCTACTTTAGCTTAACCAAAAAACTAGGTAGATTAACTGATCTCAGACCAGAATCGAACGATCCACCTTCGTCTTGAGAAATAGCTGATATTTGATATTCCACAGACAAAGTTATTACTCCCACAGTCATGTACGAAAGACAAAGTTATTACTCCCACAGTCATGTAAGAAAGACAAAGTTATTACTCCCACAGTCATATACGAAAGACAAAGTTATTACTCCCACAGTCATGTAAGAAAGACAAAGTTATTACTCCCACAGTCATGTAAGAAAGACAAAGTTATTACTCCCACAGTCATGTAAGAAAGACAAAGAAGAGAGCAAAGGAAACAGGAACTGAACAGAAAAATTGTTGTTTCAGAAAACAAGCGATGCAGATTTCGGTAATAGAAATGTAGTTCTAAAATATATGTTTCAGAAAACAAGCGATGCAGTTTTCGCTATAGGAAATGTAGTTCTAAAATATGTGTTTCAGAAAACAAACGATGCAGATTTCGGTATAAGAAATGTAGTTCTAAAATATGTGTTTCAGAGAACAAGCGATGCAGTTTTCGGTGTAAGAAAGAAAACAATACTACATTAAAGGTTTCTGGGAGTAAACATGTGCATGAACCCCAGGAATAGTTCAAACTAAAATGAAAGGAGACATCAGACAAATAAGCTACATGCAAAGCAGACATGAAACAAATAAGCTACATGCACTTGTATAGTGATTACAGATTTTCTCGAGTTTCATTTTTTTTCAGAATTAAAAATTCCCATATTTCGTTGTTACACTGTGAGAGTACATCCACACTAGATTTTAAAAAATATTTGCAAGCAATTAAAAAAAAAACCGTTAATTAATCACGCTAAACAAAAATTGTCATCCAACAATGTTACACCCCCGTGTGTGCACAATTTGAAGAGCTGTACTTGAGCGTCCAAGTGTTTGTGTCGCATGTTGTCTGCACGTCTGTACCAGCATCTCTTTTTTGTTACTTATTTTTCGTTTGATTGGTTGGATGAAAACGGAAAAGTTTATCGTGACACATGAGACAAAACATTGACTAACAGCGCTTAATTAACTCTTGAATCGTGAAGGGTATCATGTAGTGCCGTGAACGCAGTTTCCTAATTGCTCTTAATTTAAAAAATGACAACGTAAAGAGACACTTCTCGCAGTCACTAACTTATAAACTAAGAATGGAAAAATATAAATTTTTAAATTCACGTCTATTTTAAAACAACGAAGGCATATTACATTAGAAAAAAACTCTGAAAGTATTTATTAAATTGTGATTAGTGAGCAACAACATAATCCGTCATACTTTTGTTTTGTTTCCATAAAGATTGTCAACTTGCTTTTCTTATGCAAAAATTCAGCCATTATTTTTATACTTATTTATTTTTATTTTATAATGACCCCAGTAACCAGTGCAGTAGATCTGGTATTTTTTGTAGAAGTGACGCTGATAACAAAGTGATTACAAAATCTATGAATGTTTTTCATTTACTTTAGTCCAGTGTTTCTCCCCATACAACATTTTCACCTTATGTTGGAATCTCATTCCCGACTCTATAATACTGGCTTCAGTCCCAGCACTGGCATTTTTTTCTGGTACACACCAAAAACGCCCCGGTGTCCACCCAGCCTCTAAAAATGGGTACCAGAGAAATTTGGGCAGGTAAACGTGGCCAACTGTTGAAGCCAACAGCTGCTGAAGAAGTAGCATCTGTTAAAGAAGACAATCAATTTGCATACCTTGGCAGCTACACAGACCAGGATGGTGACACCAGCACGGAAGTTAGAATTAGAATTGCAAAAGCAGCATCGATCTTCAAGAATCTTGAGAACACATGGCATTCAAAAGTTATAAGTACAAAAACCAAGTTAAGATTATTCAATTCAAATGTAATATCCACCCTCATTTATGCATGTGAAAGCTGGAAAACAACTAAAGAAACAGACAAGAAATTAGACTCTTTCGAAAACAAATGCCCAAGGAAAATACTCGGTATAAAGTGGAATGAATTCAAGAACAACGCAGTGATCAGACAGATGAGCAAACAACAACTTGTCTCATGGGTGATCAGAAAAAGAATGTGGACATATGTTGGTCATACAGTAATTAATGTACATGTATACAACTATACACGAAGCACCGCAGTAAAGCTGTGATACC
This sequence comes from Achatina immaculata, assembly GCA_009760885.1. NCBI lineage: Eukaryota > Metazoa > Mollusca > Gastropoda > Stylommatophora > Achatinidae > Lissachatina > Lissachatina immaculata. The sequence goes on from CM019699.1 coordinate 44,119,484, forward strand.
AAAATGTATAAACTAGGAAAAAAACAGTAGGAGCAGCTTCATTACTTAACGACTACAAAGTTGTGACGTTTCAGCGAGAGCCTTAATCATATAAAAACATACAGGACGAAGAAATAAAGAGAGGAGATAAAGTATAGATTCACATGAATCCTACATTAAAAAAAATAATGAATAGAGCACATAGATGTAACTGAAAGAAGATGTGGCTTGTCCGACGCTGTATGTCAGAAATGGGCATGGTAAAGTGTAGAGACTGTTTAAATGGAGACCTGTGATGTGTGGTCGGTGGTTCGTAACTGTGGGTGGTGGGTGGGGAAACCGTTGAGGGGAGAGAGTGTGATACAATGTTAGCCTAGCCAGGAGAATGTGAAATAGATCATTATAGTTAGGGTTGAGGGGTTGTAATGTGATGCTGTGAAGAGGTTCTGACTATGTGTAATAAGTGAGAAGGGAGTGGAGAGGGATTATAATTGTTGAAGAAGAGAATGTTATGTGTAGATGAATAGCGAGTTTAACTCGTGTGGTTCCAGCGTCCCATAATCCTGAATGTGGCGGTTCTCAAGCGCTAGACGGCTTGTGTCATTTGCGTGACATTGCTTGATGGCTGTTACTAGAAAATCATGTTTGTCTCTGTGGTTGGGGCCTTTGGAACTGGTTTCAAAGCATGCTGGGCGATATCGTACAGATGTTTCTGCATGCGGGCCCCTAATCTGAGGCCAGTCTCAACAATATACATTATCCTGCATCTTTTGCATACGATGACATATATCACATTACGAGACTCGCATGTGAATCCCTCATGAAGAGTGAGGATAGTTTTAGAAGCATTCAGAAAAAAAGCCTGTTACTCCATCTGACAGAGTTAAGTTAGTACTGCCTTTCCACCCGCATGGTCAGATGGTTAAGAAAATTCTTTATCGTCATCTGGCACTAATCCAACTCGACCCCGACACTCGCGACATTTTCTCTGATCCACGCCTGCTGGCATACAAACGTGAGCCAAACCTTAAGGACATCCTCGTCCACAGCCACTTGAAGCAGAGCCTTACATATGTTGGCACCAGAAAATGTAACCGCCCCTTCTGCGTTACCTGCCCTGTAGTCTGTAAAACGAAAATGAATACCTTTCCCAAAACTATCCTCACTCTTCAATAAAGCTGCTCCTACATTTTTACTAGTTTATACATTATGTCGGTCACGTGATGAGAAGAAACAATCAGAGAATCTCCAAACAAGCTATTAAGTGGAACACAACAGGCCGAAGAAAAAGAGGTCCACCACGTGAAACTATAAAGAGGACATTGTTGAGAGGTCAGTTTAGTAGACATAACATCCGTTGATGAGATTGAAAAACTCGCCTAAGACAGGAAATCTGAGCGAACTACCATGCGGGCCCTATTTGACGTTTAACTGCACGGAAAGGATGTAAGATATATAGTATAACGCCTTTTCAGTTTCTTTTTACTAAAATTTTTCACAAACATGGATTGGAAATTTAATCAGGAGCAAATGAATCAAACACTTCAGTCACCCAGTCAGTGCAGTCAAATGATTTAATGAAAGGTCACCTGGTTATAAGACAAATCATTCTGCTATCTTATCATTATACCAACCAGAAACTACCCAGAAGTTTCAGCTCATTGCGCACAGTTATTTCTAAATGATACGACTAAAATCTAACTATTGCGCATGTGCATTATCCATGCAGGAAACGGTGCTCTCAGTGGTTTACTACAGAAGCATAACACGTTCTTAACAACACATGCAAGAAAACCAACCAATGAGAGAACAGATGCAAGAGTAACCAGCCAATCAGAGAACATACATATCACGAGAGCAATATAAGCGGTAAATAATAGTTTATTTCTTACATAATAAATAAGAGCAACATATTTCCAAACATAGTCTGATGTCTACTTCCAATGTCTGCACACGTGACTGAGGTACTGTTGATAATGTTTATTAGTTTAATTTGAAATGTGAGTTCTACGAATTACTATGATTTCAGACAAAGCAGTTATATATTATAATTTATTCGTTTAAGACTTTTAATTTTTCTAATTCACTTGTTAAAGTTAGAATTTCATCATAGTTCTTCTCTCTCTCTCTCTCTCTCTCTCTCTCTCTCTCTCTCTCTCTCTCTCTCCTCCTCCTCCTCCTCCTCCCCACCACCCGGCACAATGTCAGTTTTCTTCTATGCCGGACTCTCGTGTAATTAACTGTAAGTTTGTAGTGTTTTATATTTCAAAGTTTATAGTGTTTTATATATCACACTACAATAGTTCTAGTCAGATATAATAATTAAAAAGTATAAAAAAGTTTTGAAATGTTATTACAAACGTGTCTTGTTTTCAATGTAAAATGTCAGCCTCTTTGGAGGTATCTTCTTATCTTATAGCTTATATCCTTCCCATGCCGTTAAACGTCACATAGGGCTCGCAAGGCAGTTCGCCAATTTTTCCTGTCTTCAGTGAGTCTTTCAACCTCATCAAGGGATTTTATGCCTATTAATTTGGCCTCTCTTAACAATGTCCTCTTCAGAGTTTCACGTGGTCTGCCTCTTTTTCTTTGGCCTCTTGTGTTCCATTTTATAGCTTGTTTTGGGATTCTCTGACTGTTCTTTTCATCACGCAACCAACATATGTTCATCTCCTTTTCCTGATCACCCATGAGACTGGTTGTTATTCAGTCATCTGTCTTATCTCTACATTGTTCTTGAATTCGTTCCACTTGATGCCGAGTATTTTCCTTAGGCATTTGTTTTCAAAAGCTTCTAATTTCTAATTTTTGTTGGTGTTGCCATCGTTCTCACATTCCAGAATCCAATCTTTGTCACATGTTTGGGGCCGACGAATGAGCTTGTCGGGGTTGGCATCCCTGATGCTCGGTTGGTTTCTCTGCGAGTTTCCGTAACGAGTTCTTTTTTTCCCATCTGAAGTCACCTCTAGATAAGTCCCAGGATAAGGTTGTTAGCCTTATGCCCAACTCCCGGTACAGGATATGTGACAGATCAAGCGGAATTCCGCTGATTTCTCCATGCTAGAGAGAGCTTTAAAAAAACGTCCGCCATCTTGCACGTCATACCAGAAGAAATCGAGGCATAGATCATCTTTATTCGTGGAAAAATATTTGACTCTTAAATGTATAAACTAGGAAAAAGTAGGAACAGCTTTGTTATTTAACAGCTACACACACACTCTTAAATGTTGCTACATAAATATTAGCTTGGAGATAGACTTCAGATAAATGTTATTGTATAAAAAAGTGCACTGTAATTTGAAAGCAATAAATCGAAATTTAGCGGTACAAGATTTAACTTCCTCCTGCACATTAGTAGCTTGCACACTAGTAGAATGCACATTAATAAGGCTGCACATTAGTAGCCTGCACACTAGTAGACTGCACATTAATAAGGCTGCACATTAGTAGCTTGTACACTAGCAGACTGCACATTAATAAGGCTGCACATTAGTAGCTTGCACACTAGTAGACTGCACATTAATAAGGCTGCACATTAGTAGCCTGCACACTAGTAGACAGCACATTAATAAGGCTGCACATTAGTAGACTGGGCACTAGTAGACTGTACATTAATAAAGCTGCACACTAGTAGACTGTACATTAATAAAGCTGCACACTAGTAGACTGTACATTAATAAAGCTGCACACTAGTAGACTGGGCACTAGTAGGCTGCACATTAATAAGGCTGCACATTAGTAGGCTGGGCACTAGTAGACTGTACATTAATAAGGCTGCACATTAGTAGACTGTACATTAATAAAGCTGCACACTAGTAGACTCTACATTAATAAAGCTGCACACTAGTAGACTGGGCACTAGTAGGCTGCACATTAATAAGGCTGCACATTAGTAGGCTTGGCACTAGTAGACTGCACATTAATAAGGCTGCACATTAGTAGTGTTTTATATATCACACTACAATAGTTCTAGTCAGATATAATAATTAAAAAGTATAAAAAAGTTTTGAAATGTTATTACAAACGTGTCTTGTTTTCAATGTAAAATGTCAGCCTCTTTGGAGGTATCTTCTTATCTTATAGCTTATATCCTTCCCATGCCGTTAAACGTCACATAGGGCTCGCAAGGCAGTTCGCCAATTTTTCCTGTCTTCAGTGAGTCTTTCAACCTCATCAAGGGATTTTATGCCTATTAATTTGGCCTCTCTTAACAATGTCCTCTTCAGAGTTTCACGTGGTCTGCCTCTTTTTCTTTGGCCTCTTGTGTTCCATTTTATAGCTTGTTTTGGGATTCTCTGACTGTTCTTTTCATCACGCAACCAACATATGTTCATCTCCTTTTCCTGATCACCCATGAGACTGGTTGTTATTCAGTCATCTGTCTTATCTCTACATTGTTCTTGAATTCGTTCCACTTGATGCCGAGTATTTTCCTTAGGCATTTGTTTTCAAAAGCTTCTAATTTCTAATTTTTGTTGGTGTTGCCATCGTTCTCACATTCCAGAATCCAATCTTTGTCACATGTTTGGGGCCGACGAATGAGCTTGTCGGGGTTGGCATCCCTGATGCTCGGTTGGTTTCTCTGCGAGTTTCCGTAACGAGTTCTTTTTTTCCCATCTGAAGTCACCTCTAGATAAGTCCCAGGATAAGGTTGTTAGCCTTATGCCCAACTCCCGGTACAGGATATGTGACAGATCAAGCGGAATTCCGCTGATTTCTCCATGCTAGAGAGAGCTTTAAAAAAACGTCCGCCATCTTGCACGTCATACCAGAAGAAATCGAGGCATAGATCATCTTTATTCGTGGAAAAATATTTGACTCTTAAATGTATAAACTAGGAAAAAGTAGGAACAGCTTTGTTATTTAACAGCTACACACACACTCTTAAATGTTGCTACATAAATATTAGCTTGGAGATAGACTTCAGATAAATGTTATTGTATAAAAAAGTGCACTGTAATTTGAAAGCAATAAATCGAAATTTAGCGGTACAAGATTTAACTTCCTCCTGCACATTAGTAGCTTGCACACTAGTAGAATGCACATTAATAAGGCTGCACATTAGTAGCCTGCACACTAGTAGGCTGCACATTAATAAGGCTGCACATTAGTAGGCTTGGCACTAGTAGACTGCACATTAATAAGGCTGCACATTAGTAGGCTGCACACTAGTAGACTGTACATTAATAAGGCTGCACATTAGTAGCCTGCACACTAGTAGACTGTACATTAATAAGGCTGCACACTAGTAGACTGGGCACTAGTAGCCTGCACACTAGTAGACTGTACATTAGTAAGGCTGCACACTAGTAGACTGTACATTAATTAAGCCTGCACACTAGTAGACTGTACATTAATAAAGCTGCACACTAGTATACTGTACATTAATAAAGCTGCACACTAGTAGACTGTACATTAATAAAGCTGCACACTAGTAGACTGTACATTAATAAGCTGCACACTAGTAGACTGTACATTAATAAAGCTGCACACTAGTAGACTGTACATTAATAAAGCTGCACACTAGTAGACTGTACATTAATAAGCCTGCACACTAGTAGACTGTACATTAATAAAGCTGCACACTAGTAGACTGGGCACTAGTAGACTGCATACTGGTAGACTGCACACTAGCAGACCCCGCACTAATAAGACAGCACACCAATAGATCCGCTCACGAATATGTCTGCACACCAGTGGACTGCACACTAATGAAGCTGTACACCAGTAGACTGCACACTAAAAACACTGCACACTAATAAGACTGCACACTAAAAACACTGCACACTAATAAGACTGCACACTAATGAAGTTGTACACTAGTAGAATGCACACGAAAAAAGCTGCACAATAATAAGAATGCACACTAATAAGTTTGCACACTAACAAAGCTGCGCGACCAAGTTTTTTTTTTTCTCACAGAATCGTGAGCTTTTTTTTTTAATTAAAAAAATATTTAATTCTCGGGGAAATCCAGACAGTCCTCATGATATTTCTGGAAAACATTTTCTCAAAATTGAATGTGAAAATAAAGCCACACAGACACGCACACACAGTCACACACACGCACGTACACACACGCACATACACACGCACGTACACACACACGCACATACACACACGCACGTACACACACGCACATACACACGCACGTACACACACGCACACACACACACGCACATACACACACGCACGTACACACACGCACATACACACACGCACACACACACGCACATACACACACGCACGTACACACACGCACACACACGCACACACACGCACGCACACACACGCACGTACACACACGCACATACACACACGCCAGTACACACACGCACGTACACGCACACAACACATGCACATACACGCACGCACACACACGCACATACACACACGCATGTACACGCACGCATACACATTGCACACACGCTCACATACATACGCACGGACACACACCCACAAACACTCACACACGCACACACACGCACACACACAATCACATACACGCACAAACACTCACACACGCACACACACGCACACACACAATCACATACACGCACAAACACTCACACACGCACGCACACACGCACACACACTCAATTTGTTGTCTGTTTGTTCTCGTCCATCTTTTCCAAGTTTCCGACCCATCTCAATCTGTTGTTTTTCATAATGGTAGTTACAAGAGGAGTAGGAATTATATTTGATGAACAAACGGCAAGGACAATTGTAGGATATTTGAACATCTCGGACCGAGTCCTGCTAGCCCAACTGAAAGGACAACCAATAAACATAAATATTATACAAGTGTACGCTCCAACATCTGAAAGCTCTGAAGAAGATGTACAGCTATTTTATAATGACATAGAGACAGTCCTAAACACACAAAGTCACATGAAGTTACTATAGTCGTGGGAGATTTTAATGCCAAAGTTGGTAAAGGAAGAAGTTCAGACATCGTTGGTGACTATGGACTGGGGACTAGTAGACTGCATACTGGTAGACTGCACACTAGCAGACCCCGCACTAATAAGACAGCACACCAATAGATCCGCTCACGAATATGTCTGCACACCAGTGGACTGCACACTAATGAAGCTGTACACCAGTAGACTGCACACTAAAAACACTGCACACTAATAAGACTGCACACTAAAAACACTGCACACTAATAAGACTGCACACTAATGAAGTTGTACACTAGTAGAATGCACACGAAAAAAGCTGCACAATAATAAGAATGCACACTAATAAGTTTGCACACTAACAAAGCTGCGCGACCAAGTTTTTTTTTTTCTCACAGAATCGTGAGCTTTTTTTTTTAATTAAAAAAATATTTAATTCTCGGGGAAATCCAGACAGTCCTCATGATATTTCTGGAAAACATTTTCTCAAAATTGAATGTGAAAATAAAGCCACACAGACACGCACACACAGTCACACACACGCACGTACACACACGCACATACACACGCACGTACACACACACGCACATACACACACGCACGTACACACACGCACATACACACGCACGTACACACACACGCACACACACACACGCACATACACACACGCACGTACACACACGCACATACACACACACGCACACACACACGCACATACACACACGCACGTACACACACGCACGCACGTACACACACGCACGCACACACACGCACGTACACACACGCACATACACACACGCCAGTACACACACGCACGTACACGCACACAACACATGCACATACACGCACGCACACACACGCACATACACACACGCATGTACACGCACGCATACACATTGCACACACGCTCACATACATACGCACGGACACACACCCACAAACACTCACACACGCACACACACGCACACACACAATCACATACACGCACAAACACTCACACACGCACACACACGCACACACACAATCACATACACGCACAAACACTCACACACGCACGCACACACGCACACACACTCAATTTGTTGTCTGTTTGTTCTCGTCCATCTTTTCCAAGTTTCCGACCCATCTCAATCTGTTGTTTTTCATAATGGTAGTTACAAGAGGAGTAGGAATTATATTTGATGAACAAACGGCAAGGACAATTGTAGGATATTTGAACATCTCGGACCGAGTCCTGCTAGCCCAACTGAAAGGACAACCAATAAACATAAATATTATACAAGTGTACGCTCCAACATCTGAAAGCTCTGAAGAAGATGTACAGCTATTTTATAATGACATAGAGACAGTCCTAAAACACACAAAGTCACATGAAGTTACTATAGTCGTGGGAGATTTTAATGCCAAAGTTGGTAAAGGAAGAAGTTCAGACATCGTTGGTGACTATGGACTGGGGAAGAGGAATGACAGAGGTTATAAATTAACTGAATGGGCAAGAATACACAGCATGGTTGTAGTAAAAAACACCTGGTTTAAACAACATCCTCGAAGACTGGCAACGTGGTGCAGCCCAGACAAAAAGACTTTTAACCAGATAGACTACATATTAATCAACAAACGATTCCGCAATGCATTACTGACAACAAAAACCATGCCAGGAGCTGACTGCAATAGTGACCATGATCAACTCTGTGGAAAAGTTAGAATAAAACTAAAGAAACCAGGCAGAAAAGTGAGAAACATCAAACTGAATACAGAACTTCTTAAAAATGACCAAGAACTGCGAGAACAATACAAAGTTATTATAACAAATAGATACAATGCAATAGCAAAGATAAATAGTATAGATGAACAATGGGAAATGTTAAGAGATTTTATCCACCAAACTGTTAAGGAGATAATACCACCAAAAAAAGAAGCCCCTAAAAATAAATGGATGACAGACGACATCTTAGGACTGATGGACAAGAGGAGGAGGAGTAAAAATAACAAGGAAAAATATAGCAAGATAAATAAAGAAATAAGACGCAAATGCAGAGAAGCAAAAGAAGTGTGGTTAAATGAGCAGTGCAGACAGATAGAGGACATAATAAGGACAGCAAAAACATTCACAAACGAATTAATGAACTCACAGGCAGGAAAACAAAATATACCACAGGATGCCTGAAATCGAAAGAAGGTAAAATGTTAATTGGAAAAGAAGACATTGTGGAGAGGTGGACAGAGTTTATCGGTGAGCTATATGGAGGAGAAAGACCAGAATTAACACCAGATACTGAAAACTGTGATGGACCACCAATACTTGAAGATGAAATCATAGATGCCATCAAACACATGAAGGAAGGAAAAGCGACTGGGCCTGATAATATAACAATAGAAGAAATAGAGGCACTAGAGGAGACAGGAATAAAAATAATAACCAAGTTACCGAATGACATTTACAATAGTGGTTATATTCCCAGTGACCTGATTAAATCCACGTTTATAGCACTACCAAAGAAACTAGGTGCAAAGGAATGTGAGGACCACCGGACTATCAGCCTCTCATGTCACATAACGAAGCTACTTCTGAGAATAATTATGAGAAGAACAAGGAAAAAGATAAAAATGGAAATAACAGATGAACAGTTTGGATTTGTTGAAGGAAAGGGAACACACAATGCCATTTATGCTTTACGAACACTAACAGAAAGAGCTTTAGAAGTACAGAATGATCTCTACTTATGTTTCATTGATTACACCAAGGCATTCGACAAGTGAAACATAATGAAATTATTAAAATGCTTGAAGATATTAATATAGACGGCAAAGACCTGAGGATTGTAAAACATCTATACTGGCAGCAAGAAGCAGCAGTTCGAGCTGAAAATAGAATTGGAAAATTGATAAAAATAAAAAATGATTGATAAAACAAGGGGTGCGACAGGGATGTGTACTATCTCCAGACCTTTTTTCTCTGTATAGCGAGAATATTCTAAGAACAATCATCACAGAACCAGGCATAAAAATTGGAGGATACAATATTAACAACCTTCGGTATGCTAACGACACAGTACTGATAGATAAGAACCAACAAGATCTGCAAAATCTCTTGGATAAAGTCGCCAAAGAAAGTGAACAGCAAGGCCTTACTTTGAACATCAAAAAGACAGAGACTATGGTTATATCTAAGAAACAGAATCCACCAGCATGCAATATTAAATTAAACGGAACTATTCTAAAGCAGGTGCAGAAATTCAAATACCTTGGAGCAGTAATAACTTCAGATGGGAAATGCAGAACAGAAATTAGGAACAGAATAGGCCAAGCAAAGACTGCATTTCAGAGAATGAGAAACATATTAGCTAACACATCCTTATCAATGAATGTTAGAAAACGAGTCCTAAAATGCTATATTGAACCTATCTTGTTATATGGAAGTGAATCATGGACAATAGGCAAGTCTGCACAAAAATCATTGGAAGCAGCAGAAATGTGGTTTATTAGAAGAATGTTGCGAATCCCTTGGACAGCAAAAATAACTAATGAAGAATGTATGAGAAGAGCTGGAGAGACAAAAAAACCTTGTGAAAAAGATAAGAGAGAGACAATGTACTTTCATAGGACATGCAATGAGAAGAGGGGGCATTGAAAATATTATAAGAACAGGAAAAATAGAAGGAAGAAGATGAAGAGGAAGACCAAGAGAAATGATACTGGACAGTCTGACGGGATGGTGTGAGAGGAGATCACCAACTGAACTGATGGCCTGCATGAAGGATCGGGTACTCTGGAGAAGCATAATAGCCAATGCCAGTCGGCACGGCACATGATGATGATGATGAGTTACAAGTGGAGATTTGAATAGCTTGTGTATTTTTTTGTTGTAGGGGAAATTCAGAAGTGCACACTTCACGAAGGCAGCCATAAGTTGCAGATACGGAAGACAACGCTGTGGCAAATGTTATGAAAGCCCACTTGTGTACTGCTGTGTGCCCTAGCCAGGAACAACAAATCATGAGACGTCACTTCTGTTTCGACTTTCAAAGCAAGATCGAGGAGGAAGACCAGTTTGATGAGAGCATAATTTTCAGCAACGGATAGACCTTCCAATTAAGTGGCAAGGTCAACTGATATAATGCTCGTGTCTGAGCCAAAGAAAACCTCAGCCAGGTCATTGAGAACCAGCAGGAGTCACCAGAAGTGAGAGTATTTTGTGGCACTTCCAGGGAGAGGTTTCATGGACTTTTCTTCTTTGAGGAAATCTCTGTGACTGGTATGACCTCTCTCAAGCTGTTAAATGATAAAACTCTGTGACTAGTATGTCCTATCTCAGCCTGTTAAATGATAAAACTCTGAGACTGGTATGTCCTCTCTCAGCCTGGTAAATGATTTGGTTGAAATGTTAACTTCGGGAAGATAGTCAAAGTTTCATTTCTTCAGCAAGGCTGTGCACTGACCGCTGTGAAGTGTACGCCTTTCTGAAGATTAACGTGCCCAGTTGATGGACTGGAAGAGCACATGAAGACGACTCTACATTCGTTTCCATGGCCGCTTAATCTCCAGACCTGACACCTTTCTACTTTCTTCCGTGGCTGTGTTAGAGACAATGTTCACGTACCCCCACTTCCGCATGATCTGAAGCAGCGATATAATGGAGGTCGGTCACGCCAGGCATGTCACATAAAACCTGGGAGGAACACGATTATCGCACTAACGCGTGTCACGTCACGTGGGTGGGAGGAACCTCTTTGAGTTCTGTAAGGTTTGTCTGGAACTCTGAGAATTTCTCTGCAAAATAAGGCACAAATTCTCCATGCGCCTATTGCATCTGTCTTCCCAGCTCGGCCTCCAAAAAGGCCTCAGCTTGAATGTGATGTGCAGTTATTAGTAATTGTTCTTTTATTTTAAATTTTGCTTTTTTTCCTCCCAGAAAACATCATCATCGTGTGCCGTTTAGGCTCTGCACATGCTAGAAATCTGACATGGAGTCTTTTCAGAAAGTTTCAACTCCGAAACACGCTAGAACACGGCGTGTAAATCGAGCACTTCTTGGTCTTCTCACATTTTGTCTTGTAGCACTTCCTATATCCTCGGATTACTATAACGAGTCTCACACGAGTTACATGACCTCTTTAACAACCGACGTGACCTCAGAAGATCTGGATATGGTATCAGGTGAAGGAGACTATGCCGACTTGGACACGACAACTAAAGCTGGGAAATCTTCGGATGTTTTCGAGACTACCGTTTTCCTGGATAGTAAGTACACATGTAACCGGTTCCTGTCTTGGTGAATCTGAGTGATGAATTGCATATAAGACAAATGGTAGTTTTCCCGTATTTTCCCTTATATCTCCACACAGAACTGCTGTTAGATCTTTACGCATAAGGTTCGCAATAAAACACACTGAATTTTAGTGAATAAAGTAAATCAAGAAACAGTAATTCAAGGGGAAAAAAGAGGTTTATAGAACAGTTTTATGACCTGACACTAAACAGTAAACCCTCTGTGGAAATTGTCTGTTACTGGCTAAAGTCGGTCACATCCAATGTTTGGGCTTTGGTGATTCACCATTTACAGAACTGGTTTTAATGTTAAAAAGAAGCTTTCATGATACATCACTGTACGATACGAAATTATTAAATTACAATAAACAAATATGTTAGATTTACTCAAAGTTTTCACAGTAAAGTTAAAAGGGGATTCCTGAAGATAAAGGTGAAAGAGGATTCCTGAAGGTAGAGGTAAAAGGGGATTCCTGAAGATAGAGGTAAAAGGGGATTCCTGAAGATAGAGGTAAAAGGAGATTCCTGAAGGTATGGGTAAAAGGGGATTCTTGAAGGTAGAGGTGAAAGGAGATTCCTGAAGGTAGAGGTAAAAGGGGATTCCTTAGCTTCAGATTCTTCCGAAACGTACACAAATAAAGACATTGGTGTTGTCTGATTGTTTGTAGACCGTTGTGATGTACTGGAGACACTGGTCTTGTGTGATTGTTTGTAGACCGTTGTGATGTACTGGAGACACTGGTCTTGTGTGATTGTTTGTAGACCGTTGTGATGTACTGGAGACACTGGTCTTGTCTGATTGTTTGTAGACCGTTGTGATGTACTGGAGACACTGGTCTTGTCTGATTGTTTGTAGACCGTTGTGATGTACTGGAGACACTGGTCTTGTGTGATTGTTTGTAGACCGTTATGATGTACTGGAGACACTGGTCTTGTCTGATTGTTTGTAGACCGTTATGATGTACTGGAGACACTGGTCTTGTCTGATTGTTTGTAGACCGTTATGATGTACTGGAGACACTGGTCTTGTCTGATTGTTTGTAGACCGTTGTGATGTACTGGAGACACTGGTCTTGTCTGATTGTTTGTAGACCGTTGTGATGTACTGGAGACACTGGTCTTGTCTGATTGTTTGTAGACCGTTGTGATGTACTGGAGACACTGGTCTTGTGTGATTGTTTGTGGACGGTTGTTTCTGATGTACAAACGCTTGTAGACGAAGTGCGCTTAAAGAAGTTGTTCTCAACATTTTCACATGAAATGACTACTTTCATAACCGTAGACCACCAGCTGCATGTATCATGCACCAAAAAAAGAAAAAAAAAACGGCAGTTAATACGATAATCTGGCCATCAACCACCTGATAATGCTCCAGGGAAATTGTGGTCCAGATAGATGCAGGTATGCACAAAGTAGAAGCAGGTGCTCAGAAATGAGATAAAGAGACGATGACAAAATCTACTAGATGGTAAACAACATTAAGTTATACTTCATTTGGTCCCGGCTTGCTCCCGTCGAGTAACTACGGCCAAAGTTATCTATCTGGACATATTTTGTATCTGTCTTTCTTACAAAGTTATCTACCTGGGCATATTTTGTATCTGTCTTTCTTACAAAGTTATTTATCTGGACATATTTTGTATCTGTCTTTCTTATAAAGTTATCTATATGGACATATTTTGTATCTGTCTTTCTTACAAAGTTATCTATCTGGACATATTTTGTATCTGTCTTTCTTACAAAGTTATCTATCTGGGCATATTTTGTATCTGTCTTTCTTACAAAGTTATCTATCTGGACATATTTTGTATCTGTCTTTCTTGCAAAGAGGACCCCCAAAGAGCCGAGTGGTTAGTTGTTTTTTTTTCATCTGTTTTTCATGGTTTTATCAGCTGTGTTCTTTTTTTTTGTGTATGTGGTCTTGAATAATGGCATTAGCCGATTGTTAAATGTTCTTGATTTATACGTCCTCATATTATTTTCTGCCATTCTCGTTCCTGTGTTACTTTCTGTCATTCTCGTTCCTGCGTTAATTTCTGCCATTCTCGTTTCTGCGTTACTTTCTGTCATTCTCGTTCCTCATGTTACTTTCTGCCATTCTCGTTCCTCGTGTTACTTTCTGCCATTCTCGTTCCTCGTGTTACTTTCTGCCATTCTCGTACCTCACGTAACTTTCTGCCATTCTCGTTCCTCACGTAACTGCCATTCTCGTTCCTCGTGTAATTTTCTGCCATTCTCGTTCCTCACGTAACTTTCTGCCATTCTCGTTCCTCACGTAACTTTCTGCCATTCTCGTTCCTCACGTAACTTTCTGCCATTCTCGTTCCTCACGTAACTTTCTGCCATTCTCGTTCCTCACGTAACTTTCTGCCATTCTCGTTCCTCACGTAACTTTCTGCCATTCTCGTTCCTCACGTAACTTTCTGCCATTCTCGTTCCTCACGTAACTTTCTGCCATTCTCGTTCCTCGTGTAATTTTCTGCCATTCTCGTTCCTCACGTAACTTTCTGCCATTATCGTTCCTCACGTAACTTTCTGCCAACTCCTATGTATATTAGTGCTCAAGCTTTCTTAAAACCAACACAATTATAGGCTCTCCTGTCTTTCATCTTACATGAAGTTCTTTTCGAAATTCTGGTTTTGTCAATACAGCAGTCCATATATATATATATATATATATATATATATATATATATATATATATATATATATATATATAACTAAACACATTTTACAAGTATTAACGGGAATCAAATTTCGTGTGTTTTTTTTCTGTTTGCCGTGAGATTTAATCTTTACAAAGTGCTCACATGCCGAAGCAAAGTAAAAACCAGCTGATTCGTCTGTACACAGACTCGGCATCATTAGCCTGATTGTCTCCAACCGATTTCGCCGATTTTTTGTTGTTGTTGATAGAATGAGTTTATTAGTACATGTGTACCACCAGACACCCCCTTTTTGGTAAAACAAACTGGTTAGAATAACCAACGACCTCTATAAATTTCGGTTTTTATATAATATTGCGAATATGTGAATTATATATTTCTGAATAGTTCCTTATTATAGAATAGTTCTTTAGTACTGAAGCTTATAGATGCTGTTTGATTAACACATCACGCGTTTCACAAAACTTTACCATATTCACTAGATCAAGTCCGAAGAAATGTTCACAGCATTATTTAATTCTGACAAGTAAGTTCAAGATGTATTGTCGACAACATCACTTGGATTGAATCACTTAATCTTTTGTTCACAATATCAAACTCTGTCATATTCTACATGCAGCATTTCAGCGATGTTCTCAACTTTACAATATTCTACACTTGATACATTTCCTAACTCAGTATTGTATCAGATCTGCAACACCTGCTCAACTATTTTCTCATCTAAAATCACTGTACTCGAAGTTTCAAAGTAACAGATCTTCTTAATCTCTTGAAACACTTGAAATACATCTTCCATCTAACACTACTTCTGATTTTATGTCGTCCCGTCCTCTTTCTTCTCTTATCTGTCCTTCTGGTCCTCTCTTGTCTGTCTACTTCTGACGATCCCCCTCACTTGTCCGCTAGCCTCTGGACTTCCTATTCTTGGGGACTCCTTCCTTCTCGTGTTCTTTACTTTGACGTCTGGACTGGTCTCTATCCACGGACCGTCCTTGTTCTTCCGTCTTCGGGCTCCCTCCTCTGTCTCCTCCCCTCTACTTCTGTACTTCTTCGTCCTCTCCTGTCTCTCCCGCTCGCCTTTTTATCTTCAAGTCCAGCTTGATGGATTAACCGATAAGCATTTTGGCTCCACCCTTCAGCTGTCCACTGGTTCCCATGAGCGTTCTGATTGTCCGTCATTCAAGCTGACCCGTTACTTATATGTCGTATTTCAATTGTCCAACAGGCCATGCCTCTTAATATTTAATTGGTCAGCTGACCGAGATGGCCAGTCTTTTATTTAAAAACCGTTTGCAACAGCGTCCTAATAGCGTCATAACGCTAACAGGTGTCATGAGTGTCAATCTGCGTCAATTCAATCTATACAATTGTCATTTACCTAAGACATTTATCTTACTCTTTCATGTCGGGGGTTTTACTGTGTCCTCACTTTTCACTGTGTCTGTCTTTTTTATTCGTCTTTTCTATTCTGTTTACGTGTCAGCGTCCAGTGACTACAGGAAGTTTGTTTTTTCTACCTTGCTCTAATTTTCCTATTTACTTTTTCTGTTGCTATTAGATGTTACTATTATGCCTACAATATAGTCATAATAATATTCAATAATAATAATAATAATAACAACTATAATCATTACTTACAGGGCCAGGCTACATTTATCTTCTTTTTTTATCGGTAATTTACCCGTAAATGCTGATAAACGCGATCAGGCTATACAACTTCACACTATACTACATCACACTATACTACACCACACTATACTACATCACACTATACTACATCACACTATACTACATCGCACTATACTACATCACACTATACTACATCGCACTATACTACATCGCACTATACTACACCACACTATACTACATCACACTATACTACATCGCACTATACTACATCACACTATACTACACCACACTATACTACATCACACTATACTACATCGCACTATACTACATCACACTATACTTATCTTATATCTTATATCCTTCCCGTGCCGTTAGACGTCACATAGGGCTCGCAAAGTAGTTCGCCAATTTTTCCTGTCTTCGGCGAGTCTTTCAACCTCATCAAAGGATTTTATGCCTGTTAACTTGGCCTCTCTTAATAATGTTCTCTTCAGAGTTTCACGCGGTCTGCCCCTTTTTCTTCGGCCTGTTGTGTTCCACTTGATAGCTTGTTTTGGGATTCTCTGCTCATTTCTTCTCATCAAGTGGCCAACATATGTCCATCTCCTTTTCCTGATCACCCGTGAGACTGGTTGTTGTTCAGTCATCTGTCTTATCTCTGCATTGTTCTTGAATTCATTCCACTTGATGCCGAGTATTTTCCTTAGGCATTTGTTTTCAAAAGAGTCTAATTTCTTTTCTATTTCTTTAGTTGTTTTCCAGCTTTCGCATGCATAAATGAGGGTGGATATTACATTTGAATTGAATAGTCTTAACTTGGTTTTTGTGCTTATAACTTTTGAATTCCATATGTTCTCAAGATTCTTGAAGATTGATGCTGCTTTTACAATTCTGATCCTAACTTCCTTTCTAGTGTCACCATCCTGGTCTATGTAGCTGCCAAGGTATGCAAATTGATTGACTTATTCAATATCTGTCCCTTCTATGTGTATTTTTCCATTTTGATTGATGGGAATTTTCATTATTTTTGTTTTGTCCTTGTTAATTTCAAGTCCTATTTTGCTAGCCAGTGAAGATAGGCTATCTGTTTTTTCTTGCATGGAATTCACATTATTACTGATAAGAGTTATGTCATCAGCAAAATCAAGATCTTCTAGTTGGGTCCCATGTACCCAGTCAATACCTGTGTTACCTGTGCAGCATTTTTTCATTATGAAGTCTATTGTAATCCCAAAAAGTAAAGGAGACAGTATACATCCTTGTTTCACGCCTGTTTCAATCTGGAACCATTCACTCATCCCTTCTTCTGTCTTGACTGCACAACCATATCCATTGTATAAGTCCTTAATGATGTTGACAATTTTAGATGGTATTCCATATAGACATAAAATTCTCCATAATGAATCTCTGTGTATGCTATCAAATGCCTTCTTAAAATCTATGAAATTCAGTATTAATGGTTTCTGCTTTTCAATATGTTCTTCAAGTATTATTCTGAGAGTAAAGATCTGGTCGAGACAGCTTCTCCCTTTTCGAAATCCTGCTTGTTCTTCTCTCATTGCAGTATCCACTATATCTTTGAGTCTATTCAAAATGACCTTGCAAAATACTTTTGACACAACTGATATTAAGGTTACTCCTCTCCAGTTGTTACAGTCACTAAGGTTGCCCTTTTTTGGTATTTTAACAATGATTCCCTTCTTCCAATTAGAAGGGACCTTTTCTTCTTTCCAAATCTTGTTAAACATTCTCTGTAGTTGTCTCACGTTGTCACTATTGATAGCTTTTAGCATCTCGGCTGTTATTTCATCTTCACCTGCAGCTTTGTTGTTAGCCATTAAATTCACTGCTGTTTCAATTTCATGCAATTCAATTTCATCTAGATTGACATTTAGTTGTGGGGCTGGTAAGTCAGTTTCAAGGTTTAACAATTCTTTTGGGTGTGGTCGATTGAGTATTTCTTGGAAGTGTTCAGCCCATCTTTGCTTTTGGTCTTTATTTGATGTTAATAGTGTTCCAGTTTTGCTAAGGATTGGTCTTTCTTTAGATGTAATAGTACCTGTTAGCCTCTTTTGTATGTTATATAAAGTTTTGCTGTCTCCTGTTTTTGCTGCTTTTTCTGCCTCTTTCGCCATATTGTCTATGTATTCTCTTTTATCCCTTCTAGCTGAACTTTTTACTTTCTTGTCTATGTCTTTGTATTTTGCTTTTGCCGAATCTCTTTCATGATCTGCTTTTGCATTCAACATGTTTAATTTGACTGCTCGTCTTTCATGTATATACTTCCATGTTTTATCTGATATCCATGCTTTTCTATTTGGTTTTTCCAATCCAGCGCTTACTTTTGCTGCTGTGATTATGGCTGTGCTGTAAGAATTCCATAACTCATCTATACCTATCTCCTCAACTTCACTGGGTGTTTTGGAAAATACACTATACTACATCACACTATACTACACCACACTATACTACATCACACTATACTACATCACACTATACTACACCACACTATACTACACCACACTATACTACACCACACTATACTACATCGCACTATACTACATCACACTATACTACACCACACTATACTACATCACACTATACTACATCACGCTATACTACACCACACTATACTACATCACACTATACTACATCACACTATACTACATCACACTATACTACATCGCACTATACTACATCTCACTACTACATTACATTATACTACGAGTTCCAACAAGGAAGTAATGAGACTGATTTTACTACGGTCAAGACAAAAATGCCATCTATGAAGCAAAGCATGGAATCCAAAGAGGCAACCTTCATCTATGATCGCCAACTTTTCATCGTCGCCCGATAAGCAGACGACAAACAAGCCGCCATTTTTTTAACCTAGTTAGATTTTCATTGTTATGCAATCACCATGGAGCAAAAAGCTAACATTAAGTTCTGTTTAAAACTCTCAAAAAGTGCCACTGAGACAGTTGAACTGATGTGACAAGTTTATAGGGATAATTGTTTATCTCATGCACAAATATCCAGGTGGTATTCACGATTCAAAAGTGGTGTGGAAACGATTACAAGTGCAACTAGACATGGACGCCCAGTTTCTGTTCGTAATGAGGAACTCATTGCAAAAGTCAGAGAACGGATACAAAGAGATCATTGTTTGATTGCGAAGATGATGGCAGATGGATCTGGTGTCAACCGAGAGACAATATGTAAAATTTTAGTGGAAGATTTGGCCAAGAAAAAAGTTGCTTGCCAGTTTGTACCACATTCGTTGTCTGATGACCAAAAACATCAGCGTGTTGAGTACGCAAAAGACATCATCAAAACGTGTCCTAGAAATAAAAATTTCTTAAATTTGATTGTTGCAGAGGATGAAACATGGATTTTCTGTTATAATCCCACAACTAAACGCCAAAATGATCAGTGGAAGTCATCATCATCACCAAAATGAAAAAAAAAAAAAAAAATTCGTCTTCAAAAGTCGAAAGTGAAGACAATGTTGGTGTGCTTCTACGGCAGCAAAGGAGTTATTCACAACGAATTTATTCCAGAGGTCAGGCTGTCACTGCCAAAGTTTATTTATGTATTTTGAAAAAAAGGATTCTCCGAGTCCGATCCGATTATTCAACACCTGACAGTTTTTTTCCTTCTTCGTGATAATTCACCGACTTACCTGGCGGTAGCTGTACAAGGATTTTTTGCCTAGAAACAAGTGTGTATTCTCAACCATCCACCCTGAACAAGTGTGTATTCTCAACCATCCACCCTGAACAAGTGTGTATTCTCAACCATCCACCCTGAACAAGTGTGTATTCTCAACCATCCACCCTGAACAAGTGTGTATTCTCAACCATCCACCCTGAACAAGTGTGTATTCTCAACCATCCACCCTGAACAAGTGTGTATTCTCAACCATCCACCCTGAACAAGTGTGTATTCTCAACCATCCACCCTGAACAAGTGTGTATTCTCAACCATCCACCCTGAACAAGTGTGTATTCTCAACCATCCACCCTGAACAAGTGTGTATTCTCAACCATCCACCCTGAACAAGTGTGTATTCTCAACCATCCACCCTGAACAAGTGTGTATTCTCAACCATCCACCCTGAACAAGTGTGTATTCTCAACCATCCACCTGAACAAGTGTGTATTCTCAACTATCCACCCTGAACAAGTGTGTATTCTCAACTATCCACCCTGAACAAGTGTATTCTCAACTATCCACCTGAACAAGTGTGTATTCTCAACCATCCACCCTGAACAAGTGTGTATTCTCAACCATCCACCCTGAACAAGTGTGTATTCTCAACCATCCACCCTGAACAAGTGTGTATTCTCAACTATCCACCCTGAACAAGTGTGTATTCTCAACTATCCACCCTGAACAAGTGTGTATTCTCAACCATCCACCCTGAACAAGTGTGTATTCTCAACCATCCACCCTGAACAAGTGTGTATTCTCAACCATCCACCCTGAACAAGTGTGTATTCTCAACCATCCACCCTGAACAAGTGTGTATTCTCAACCATCCACCCTGAACAAGTGTGTATTCTCAACCATCCACCCTGAACAAGTGTGTATTCTCAACCATCCACCCTGAACAAGTGTGTATTCTCAACTATCCACCCTGAACAAGTGTGTATTCTCAACTATCCACCCTGAACAAGTGTGTATTCTCAACTATCCACCCTGAACAAGTGTGTATTCTCAACCATCCACCCTGAACAAGTGTGTATTCTCAACCATCCACCCTGAACAAGTGTGTATTCTCAACTATCCACCCTGAACAAGTGTGTATTCTCAACTATCCACCCTGAACAAGTGTGTATTCTCAACTATCCACCCTATTCCGCAGATTTGTCTACCTGCGAGCATTTTTTATTCCCAAAATTAAAGTTACCATTGAAAGGACGCTTCTTTGACGATTCTGATGACATCCAAAAGGCCATAACACTGAGTTTAATGGACATACCAACAGAAGAACTGCAGAGGTCGTTACAGTGTTTGTTAGATCGTGCCACTCGCTGTATCAACGTACAAGGGGCTTACTTTGAATAAAATACAGGTTATATCTTCAACTGTTGTTTTTTTTTTTTAATGGAATTAGTCTCATTACTTAATTGTCGGGCCTTGGACATCTCACTATACTACATCACACTATATTACATTACACTATAAGGGAAACGATGACTAAAGGAGTGTGCCAAAAACAACAAAAAAGTCAAAGCATTTAATTTTTCATTAGTTTTTTGTGTTTTATTTGCTGTGCCATTTTTGTACGTGATCCTTAAAAAGGTTTTTGCTGTTTGTTGTACAGGGTCAGGCATAAAGCATCTCTCTCTCTCTCTCTCTCTCTCTCTGAACCTTAAGTGCCCAGGGCACATGGGGCTTCCGCAAGGGTTTTCCACAAATGCCTGTTCTTCGCCTTTTTTTCTGCTCTTGCCCAGGTGAGCTCTCTATTGCTCAACATCCTTTCTGTTGAAAGTGAATATGTGTGGAAAAAAACATGGCGTCAGAGATTAAGCAGACAAACGGTCATTTTTTAACAATGGATTCTTGGCAAACACAACATCGCGCATTCACCGTTGAAACTTATTTTAAAAGTGGAGAATCGTCTATTACTGTACAACGAAAGTTTCGTCGCCATTCTAAGTTGCATCCCGGTGATAATGTTCCCGTTCGGAGGACACAACAATTTTGAGGTGGGTCAAAAAATTTAAGGTAACCGCTAACTGCCTTAATAACAAGTCTACTGGTCGTTCAAGAACTCAACAGACACCTGAACGAATTCAAGAAGTCCGCAACGCACTGCTGAGTAGCCATCGGCGATCAGCTGTTAGGAACGCTTTGGCACCTGGCATCATCTTACTGTTAATAGTGATCTTTATGTGCAGATGCTAACTGAATACTTCATTCCAGACTTGGCCAATAGAAATAAGAGACTAATATGATTTCAGCAAGATGGAGCAACTGCCCACACAGCCCATCAGTCCATAGCCATGCTGCGACAAGCATTTCCCAATCGTCTTATTTCCAGATTTGGGGATATTCATTGGCCGCAATGTCACCGGATTTATCGGCCGCAGACTTCTTTTTGTGGGGGTATCTCAAGAACACGGTGTATGCTAGTCGACCACAGTCAGTTGCAGACCTAAAAGATCGAATCCGACACTGCATTCAAAATATCCCCTTGAACATGTTAAATGGTGTTATGCAGGAATTTTCCATACGCCTGGCTGAATGTATCAAATGTAATGGCGGTCACCTAACCGGCGTAATTTTCAAAACCTAAATATGATTGTCAGTAATAATAAAAATACCCACTTTTCTGAGTTTCATGTTTTTTTTTTCTTACCAAAAAAACGTGTGTAGCGCTTATTTATTTTCCAGCTATGCTTTATGCTGGCCTTGTAAGATCCAGCTATGCTTTATACCGGACCCTGTATGTTCTTTATTTATACGCGCTCATCTTTCCGCCATTCTTGTCCCTGCCCACTTTGTCACTGTTTCTATCTTTTTTTTTAAAAACTGAACTGTACATCTCCATCTACTTCATTATATCACACTATACCACATCACACTATACTACATTACACTATACCACATCACACTATACTACATTACACTATACCACATCACACTATACTACATTACACTATACCACATCACACTATACTACATTACATTATGCACACCACACTATACTACATCACACAATACCACATCACACTATACTACATTACATTATGCACACCACACTATACTACATCACAATATACTACATCACACTATACTACATTACATTATGCACATCACACTATACTACATTATGCCATACCACATCACACTATACTACATTACACCATACCACATCACACTATACTACATTACACTATACCACATCACACTATACTACATTATACACATCACACTATACTACATTACACTATACCACATCACACTATATCATTCTGTTTTCTGTTGCGCTAGAATCAGTTTCAATTTTCTCCAAAGCACCTGTCACACACACGATCCACTGCGTTACATGTAGCCAAGGGCTACAGCAACATGCCAGATCACGTGCAACACAAAGTCAACACAACATTGGAGTCACTTCTCTAAAAATATGGGACATCCTGATATCAAAGGCCGAACATGTACGGGCAAGCCCCAAGTGTAATGAGACCACTCCCCTGGACCAGCATTACAGCTAGACCCATTTTTGACAGTTATAGTTATAATCAACATCGTCCTGCATCACATTACATGAAAATTTATTCTGTACCCAAGTACTATATTTGACTCTTTCCATTCTACATTGACTATGTAATACCATGAATCATGTTATTTCCATTCTACACTGACTGTATAATACCACGAATCATATTCTTTCCATTCTACACTGACTGTATAATATCATGAGTCATATTATTTCCATTCTACACTGACTGTATAATATCATGAGTCATATTATTTCCATTCTACACTGACTGTATAATACCATGAGTCATGTTATTTCCATTCTACACTGACTGTATAATGAATCATATTCTTTCCATTCTACACTGACTGTATAATGAATCATATTCTTTCCATTCTACACTGACTGTATAATACCATGAATCATATTCTTTCCATTCTACACTGACTGTATAATGAATCATATTCTTTAGATGTAAATGAAATATATGTGAAAAATGTCTGCTGCAGCTGGTACCTTGTGTGATGATCATGACTCAAGATGTAGAAAAAACAGTGTGTGCAAGCTGACAGCAGAAGGTCACAAAAGGTGTGTCTGTGATGATGGTTACAGAGGAGATGGCTTCATTTGTCTGCCCATTAATCCCTGCCTGACCAACAGAGGAGGCTGTGAAAACACAACAAACTGCAGACATGTTGGACCACAACAGGTTATCACTTCATGCCTTTTAGAAAGTTACTTTAAGCTTCTAATATATATATATATATATATATTTTTAATAATTGATAAAGAGTCTGAAATACATGGCCAGTGTGCGTGGTTGGGTGGGGGGGGGGGGGGGGCAGCAGGGGTATCATTCTGGAGCCTGGATGTCCTATCTTGTTTTAAGGAGCCACTCAACTGCTTCCATGGTGCCTGTAGCAGACTAGAACAGACTGGCTAATCAGTAGGGTAAAAAGGGTGGGGGTAGGGGAAATAGTTGCACACCATCTTACAGAGTTCCTTCTGGAGACCCTGACTGAAAGACATAGTACATGAGACTGACTGAAAGACATAGTACATGATACTGACTGAAAGACATAGTACATGAGACCCTGACTGAAAGACATAGTACATGATACTGACTGAAAGACATAGTACATGATACTGACTGAAAGACATAGTACATGATACTGACTGAAAGACATAGTACATGATACTGACTGAAAGACATAGTACATGATACTGACTGAAAGACATAGTACATGATACTGACTGAAAGACATAGTACATGATACTGACTGAAAGACATAGTACATGATACTGACTGAAAGAAAACACATGAGACTCTAACTGAAAGATACTACATGAGACCGACTGAAAGACAGTACATGCAGTTTCTTTGGTCATGGGGCAGAGATAAGAGCAAGACCCTGAAACACAAGATGAAAGCTACCAGCAGTCCATTGTGTTTCAGCAGACAATCTCTGTAGTCTCTTGATGATGATATGTTACTGCAGATAATCTCTGTAGTCTCTTGATGATGATATGTTACTGCAGATAATCTCTGTAGTCTCTTGATGATGATATGTTACTGCAGATAATCTCTGTAGTCTCTTGATGATGATATGTTACTGCAGATAATCTCTGTAGTCTCTAGCTGATGATATGTTACTGCAGACAATCTCTGTAGTCTCTAGCTGATGATATGTTACTGCAGACAATCTCTATAGTCTCTTGATGATGAAATATGTTGCTGCAGACAGTCTCTGTAGACTCTTGCTGATGAAATCTTACTGCAGACAATCTCTATAGTCTCTTGATGATAAAATGTTGAGATGCAAAGCCTCTAGGACATGACAGCAAAGAAATGACCTAGTTAAAAAGTATTAAGAAAACTTAGTTTAACGTGACCTGCTGTATCAAACTGAGATTTCAAGATAAATCATGTATATCATATGAGACAGAATGTAGGTTATGTGAAACATGTAGTCATGAATCTATTACATTCTGTGCCACAGAGAAATGAAACTGGATTGTAATATTAACTTTAACAAAAATTAGTTAGGAATGTGTTCATTGAATTAAAATATTCCAACACCATTATTTTATTGTGATAAAATTAATATAATTTTTCTTTCTTTGTATGAGACTGGCTAGCGTAGTGATTAGTGCACTCGTCTAGCAACTGAATGGTCGAGGGTATGAACCCTCAGATGAGCGGAATTTTTTTTTCCAACCAATATGACCCAGCCTCGTAAATCTGGGAAGGAATATGGTGGTGAATAAGTCATTTTGTTAGAGATGCGTTTTATTGTGTATGATTTATCTGATATGTTTTATTATGTTTTATCTTCAGCGTGTGTGTGAGTGCAAAGCTGGGTATGAGAGCTACATACCAGGGCAGGGTTGCACACTTCAGAATATTTGCACCAAACACAGATGTGGCCCGCATGGAGTCTGTACAACCATTGAACCTTTTAAAATTAAGTATGTTCCTGATCTGCTGACATGTAGGCTGTTGTGTGTAACTATGAGTTTCCTATTCTGCGTAACTGTAAGCTTACCCACTGTGTATAACTGTAAGCATCCCTGCTGTGTGAAATGTTATGTTTCCCTGATATGTTTAATTGTTAATTTCCCTGCAGTGTTTACTGCTTAAGTTTGTTTGTGGTGTGTAGCTGTAAGCATGTCTGTTTCATTTAATTGTTATTTTTCCTGCTGTGTGTAGCTGTAAGCATGTCTGTTTCATTTAATTGTTATTTTTCCTGCTGTGTGTAGCTGTAAGTTTGCCTGCTTTGTTTAAATGCTATTTTCCCTTCTGTATTTAACTGTAGATTTCATGCTGTGTGTTGTTGTATATTGCCTAGCTGTGTGTTGGTGGTAATTTTCCTTGTTGTGTATTGGTGTAATTTTCCCTGCTGTATGTAGGTGTAATTTTCCCTGCTGTGTGTTGTATATTTCCCTGCTGTGTGTTGTATATTTCCCTGCTGTGTGTTGTATATTTCCTTGCTGTGTGTTGTATATTTCCCTGCTGTGTGTTGTATATTTCCCTGCTGTGTGTTGTATATTTCCCTGCTGTGTGTTGTATATTTCCTTGCTGTGTGTTGTATATTTCCCTGCTGTGTGTTGTATATTTCCCTGCTGTGTGTTGTATATTTCCCTGCTGTGTGTTGTATATTTCCTTGCTGTGTGTTGTATATTTCCTTGCTGTGTGTTGTATATTTCCCTGCTGTGTGTTGTATATTTCCCTGCTGTGTGTTGTATATTTCCTTGCTGTGTGTTGTATATTTCCCTGCTGTGTGTTGTATATTTCCCTGCTGTGTGTTGTATATTTCCCTGCTGTGTGTTGTATATTTCCCTGCTGTGTGTTGTATATTTCCCTGCTGTGTTGTATATTTCCCTGCTGTGTGTTGTATATTTCCCTGCTGTGTGTTGCATATTTCCCTGCTGTGTGTTGTTGTATATTTCCCTGCTGTGGTTGTATATTTCCCTGCTGTGTGTTGTATATTTCCCTGCTGTGTGTTGTATATTTCCCTGCTGTGTGTTGTATATTTCCCTGCTGTGTGTTGTATATTTCCCTGCTGTGTGTTGTATATTTCCCTGCTGTGTGTTGTTGTATATTTCCCTGCTGTGTGTTGTATATTTCCCTGCTGTGTGTTGTATATTTCCCTGCTGTGTGTTGTATATTTCCCTGCTGTGTGTTGTATATTTCCCTGCTGTGTGTTGTATATTTCCCTGCTGTGTGTTGTATATTTCCCTGCTGTGTGTTGCATATTTCCTTGCTGTAGACTGTCCATTCTGTTCTTTCATCAGAAGAAAATTAATTTGTTACCTGTCATACTGTACCATGCAGGATACATCTTTCAGTACGGGTGTACTAGATTTCTCATTGTAGCATGATATCGTTGTGTTCAGATATTGTGAAGTCAAAATCTATGAAGCATATAGAATAGTTTTACAAGAGAGACTAAAATAGCATGAAAAGTAAAAGAAGAAGAAGGGAGAAAACGTCTCGAAAGTGAGTTGTAGAGAGGTGTTCACAAAACTCCTGCAGTTTGGCAGAGTTAAATTAATGTTTCCTTTCCATCTTCATGGGTAGAAGGGTTAAGAAAGTTTTCTTTTGCCATCTGCCACTGATACATCTTGGTCCTGACACTCATGATATAACACTTTCTATTGTGTATTTCTCTTTTAATGACTGATAGTAGATGTATTCTTTGGTTTTCTGATCATAACACCTTGAGGTTTCACACGCATTACTACAATCACTAGATCAGAGGAAGTCCAATGAAATGTTCACTGCATTATTTAATTCTGACAAATAAGATCAAGATTTATTGTCAGCAACATCACTTGGAATAAGATGTAATATGACATAAACTTTGTTAGTTTTGTCGCTGAAGCACATAATCATTGTTCACAGTATCAAACTCTAGCATATTCTACATGCAGGATTTCTCAATTTTCTCAACTTCAAAATACTCTGCATGTGATACTAGGACAATTACAAACTCTCTACTATATTAGATTCTCAACACGTGGTCAACTAATTCCTCGTCTGCATCTTTTACACAAAGTATCAAATCTTCTGCCTTCCTCACGCAGTACTAAAATAAACACTTTTCGAACTTGAGACAATTTCTGTCTGTCATAAAATTAACTCTGGTTCTAAATTGATCTCCTGAGTATCTATTGCTCTAATTGTCCATCTGTTCCATCTGTCATTACCTACGTCTTCTTTCTCTCTCATGTCTTCTCTGGCATGAGTTCTTCTGCTGTTCTTATCTGATTGTCTGTCTTTCTGTTCCTCTCTTGTCTGTCCTACCCTGATCGTCTGTTCTTCCGTCTGCTGTTCTTCTCTTCTCTGTCTGCTTCTGACGATCCCCCTCACTTGTCCGCTAGCCTCTAGACTTCTCTTCTTGGGGGCTCTTTCCTTCTCGTGCTCCTTCCTTTGACGTCTGGACCGGTCTCTATTCACTGACCATCCTTGTTCCTCTGTCTTCGAGCTCCGTCCTCTCCAACTGCCCCATGACTTATATGTCATAAATCAATTGTCCAATAGGCCATGCCTCTAAATATTTAATTGGTCAGCTGGCCGAGTCACCAACTCTTTAAACTGTGTGCAATAGCATCCTCAGATTAGTAAGCTAATACGTGTCATACGTTTCAGTCTGCATCAACTCTGTCTATACACTTGTCATTTACCTAAGTCATTATTAAAACAAAAATAAATAAATAAAAAAAATTTTTTTTTCAAAAGAGTAGTTAGCTGTAAATTGCAAGGTGTGGCTTGTCCGGCGGTGTGTGTCAGGAATGGATTTAGTGGGACGTGGAGACTGTTTAAATAGAGACCTGTGACATGTGGTCAGTGGGTTGTAACTGGGGGTGGTGGATGGGGAACCGGGGAGGGGAGACAGAGAGTGACGCAATATCGACCTAGCTAGGAGAAATTGAAACAGATGATTGGGGAAGAGGGGTTGCAGATAAAATAGCGGGGTTGCAGAGTGATGCTGTGAGGAAGTTTGAAAAGTAAGAAGGGGTGGATTTAGTGGAGAGGTACTATAATGATTGAAGAAGATGATGTTACGTGTAACTAAACAGCGAGTTTAACCCATGTGGTTCCAGCGTCCCATAATTTTGAATGCAGCGGTTCTCAAGTGCCAGGCGGCTTGTGTCATCTGCGTGACATTGTTTAATGGCTGTTACCAGAAAATCAGATTTGCCTCTGTGGTTGGGGCCATTGAAATGATTTGGGACTGGTTTCGAAGCATGCTGGGCGATGTCGTACAGATGTTTTTTCATGCGGTCCCCTAATCTGAGGCCCGTCTCACCAATATATGTTATCCTGCATCTTTTGCAAACAATGACATATATCACATTTCGGGACTCGCATGTGAATCCCTCATGAAGAGTGAGGATAGTTTTGGGAAAGGATATTGTTTTTGTTTCCAAAACTACGGGGCAGGTAACGCAGCGGGGGCGGTTACATTTTCTGGTGCCAACATATGTAAGGCTCTGCTTCAAGTGGCTGTGGACGAGGATGTCCTTAAGGTTTGGCTCACGTTTGTATGCCAATTTTTCCACCCCTATACATCATTTCAATGGCCCCAACCACAGAGGCAAATCTGATTTTCTGGTAACAGCCATTAAACAATGTCACGCAGATCTTCTTCTTCTTCTTCGTTCGCTTCTACCACCAAAACCGCACTGTGATCCTACTGAATTTACGCCTGTGGTCCTCGTTAGGTCCCGTGGTCTCCTCTGTGGTCCCCGAAAGGACCACACGAGATCCACGTGAGGACCACAAGGGGTTCAGAGTATCACAGGGCTTTAACCTGTATTCTTGGTGGGTCTCAGAAGCGGGATTGCGTGACACCGTGGTTTTCACTGCACCAGTTTAGTTTAGGGTTGGACTTTCTCACCGGAAGACCTCGACGTGTTTAGGATATCAGTGCATCCCCGCTGGGTGAGAGGCGGTAGCCCACCCAGGCCAGAGTTGGACCTTCTCACCGGAAAACCTCGACGTGTTTTGAGATACCCGTGTATCACCGCCGGGTGAGAGGTGGTTGCCCATCCAGTCCAGAGTTGGACTTTCTCACCGGAAAACCTCAGCGTGATTAGGATACGCAAACATCCCCGCCGGGTGAGAGGTGGTTGCCTATCTTGACTTCCCTGGTCCAGTGTCTCCGACTTCAGCATTTTGCGGTCGTGGCCGCTACCCTTCCTAGTTGTGACCAGGATGGACCTTTTGTCCAGGAGGACGAATCCTTGCCACTAGTGACTTCCACCCCTGGGTTGAGTCGGTTTAGGCATATTATCCCCGTATGGGCGTGTTTGGGACGTGACCGACCTCTAGAGCAGAGGTACTGTGACATGCATAGCCTTCAAGATTCACCCCTGGTGTGAGCCGGTTTAGGCATATTTCACCAGTGTAGGTGTATTTCGGACGTGGCCGGCCTCTAGAGCAGAGGTGCCGTGGTATGTATAGCTCTCGTAGCGATACTACTGGACATACCGATTAAACTTCACTTTATCCTTTCCACCACCTTTCCCATCGGCAACGCACAACAACCTTTATTTCTTTTCCACATTTCTTCCTTGACCGGGAGGAGCTTCACTCCACGCGCGGCATTTGAAGAGTCTCGCCAGCAGTGTCTTAACCTCTGGGACAAGCCGGTTCATGCATTTCACCCGATATGACTGCACTCAGGACATGGCCGACCTCCAGACCAGAGGTGCCGTGATTTGACTGTTTGCTTCGCTTTATCCTTTCTACCACCTTTTCCGCAGTGATGCTGCGCGGCAACCTCATTGCACCTTTCTTCATTGGCCGGGAGGAGCACCGCTCCACGCACGGCAGCTGAAAAATCTCGCCAACAGCGGCCACAGTTATCCAAGTAGGATCGTGTCATCTAAGGAACCTCGACTGATTTAATGAGCCATTCGCGGTTTCACCGTGAGACAGTGTGAACTTAGACATGCATGGCTTAATCTTTGAGACAAGCATATGACTACTGACAGGATCAACCAGATAGCTTTCTTCACCGAACCTTTGTCGGATATCTGCCGACAGACCGACGCGGGGCAAGGGAGACAGCGCTCTGCTCAGAGCGGATCCCTTTCGACCCCGGCGGCGTTTCATTTCCTTTAACCGGCGGGGGCGGCTCTCTCTGCTCTAACGAGCGGAGAAGAAAGTCTGGCCACCCACAAACAACACACGTTACATACTGCAGACCCGATACTCTTTGCGAGAGATGGGCCAATTTCGAGACCATCGGTCGACAAAACCGTACTACATCGTTAGCACGAACCTGGCTGGCTAGCCGTTTACATGCTTCGCTCGACGGACAAACCACTTGCTTCTGCATCGAAACACCTTAACTCTCGCCGTCCGGGAAGGGAACGAAAGCCTGTCTCCCCACGCACGGAACTCGAGAGCGCTTTTTCGCCAAAAGAACGGTCGGCCTGCGCAACAGCAGCAGCCCGCGCTGTGCAGCTCGGCGCAGCTCTGCGCGGCTGACGTCACGCAGATGACACAAGCCGCCTGGCACTTGAGAACCGCTGCATTCAAAATTATGGGACGCTGGAACCACATGGGTTAAACTCGCTGTTTAGTTACACGTAACATCATCTTCTTCAATCATTATAGTACCTCTCCACTAAATCCACCCCTTCTTACTTTTCAAACTTCCTCACAGCATCACTCTGCAACCCCGCTATTTTATCTGCAACCCCTCTTCCCCAATCATCTGTTTCAATTTCTCCTAGCTAGGTCGATATTGCGTCACTCTCTGTCTCCCCTCCCCGGTTCCCCATCCACCACCCCCAGTTACAACCCACTGACCACATGTCACAGGTCTCTATTTAAACAGTCTCCACGTCCCACTAAATCCATTCCTGACACACACCGCCGGACAAGCCACACCTTGCAATTTACAGCTAAGTACTCTTTTTAAAAATTTTTATTTATTTATTTTTAATAGTATTCATGTGAATCTATATTTTATCTCCTCTCTCTATTTCTTCGTCCTGTATGTTTTTGTATGATTAAGGCTCACGCCGAAACGTCACAACTTTGTAATTGTTAAGTAATATATATATATATAAACAGTCTGGGAATTTAAATTGATTACTTTTGTCAGAATTGTCCTCACACTCTGCCTCCGCAAGGTATTCAGTTTGGAGAGACTGGTCTCTGATTAGATGACCGCATGCAGAATTATCTTTATGACATCTCCCAGAGTGTACTCACTTCAAAGGCCTAATCCATAGAGGCAAATATCATTTTCTAGTAACAGCTATTAAACAATGTCACTCTGATGGCAGAAGCCACTGGAAACAATCCAGCTCTTGAGAAATAGTACATTCAGGAATATGGGATACTAGAACTATATGGTTTAAACTCAAAATTCAGCTTTTCCACAAGCATGGTCAGATGGTTAAGAAAATTCCTTATCGCCATCCGCCAATAATTTAGCTCGACCCCGACACTAGCGACATTTTCTCTGTTGGCATACAAACTGTTGGCATACAAACGTTAGCCAAACCTTAAGCATATCATCGTCCACAGCCGCTTGAAGCGGAGCTTTACATATGTTGGTATCAGAAAGTGTAACTGCTCCCAATGCGTTACCTCCCCTGTAGTTTGGGAAACGAAAACGATCACCTTTCTCAAAACTATCCTCACTCTTCATGAGGGATTCACATGCGAGTCCCCCAATGCGATATATGTCATCGTATGCAAAAGATGCAGGATAACGTATATCGGTTAGACTGGCCTCAGATTAGGGACCGCATGCAGAAACATCTGTACGATATCACCCAGCATGCTTCGAAATCAGTCCCAATTCATGTCAATGGCCCCAAACACAGAGGGAAATCTGATTTTTCTGGTATTAGCCATCAAACAATGTCACACAGATGGCACAAGCCGCCTAGCACTTGAGAAACGCTACATTCAGGAACCACACGGGTTAAACTCTCTATTCAGCTATACCTAACATTCTCCTCTTCAACAATTATAATCCCTCTCTACCAAGCTCCACTCCCTTCTCACTTGTTACACACAGTTCAAAACCTCCTCACAGCATTATATTACAACCCCTCTACCCTAACTATAATGATCTATTTCACCTTCTCCTGGCTAGGTTAACATTGTAAACATCTTTCTTAAGTTGCGCGATAAAGCTTTCGTTCGTCCCTGTCATAGAAGCTGCACCATCTGTGCATACACTTACTAAATTAGCCAGATTCAGTCCGAATTCACGACATATGTCTTTAAAATCGTTAAACACATCGATTCCTCGCGTTCTGCTCTTTAGAGTGCCCAGAATGAGCAACTCTTCGTAAACACGAAAAACCTCAGTTATGGCGGAAACAAAATATAATACCTGCGCTGAGTCAGTGCAGTCAGTTGATTCATCCAGCACTATTAAATAGCAGACATTTTCTTTTTGGATTATTTCTTTCAGTTGATCTACTACATTGAGTGCTAATTCATGCTGCCTATCAGCATTAGTTCTTCTTGAAAGAGGCAGTTGTTTGTATTTGTTAACCTTATCAGGATCTAAGCATCCTACAACCTCTACGATGCAATCTTTTAAAATTTCCGCATCACTAAATGGCTGACCTTTCCCCCCAAGTATATACGCCACTTTCTAAGTAGCTTCTGTTGTTGTGTTTCCGATACTCTGCACTGATTGGAATAATTGCCTCTGGTTTTGCTTCTCTTCTTTCAATTTTTGTAAAGCAATATTTTGGGATTCACCTTCTAGCTTAACGTATTTATTGTCCTTATCAGTAATGTTGATGTGCATTGTATTTTTTACCGTTGAAATCACAGAGCAAGCAACTCATTTTATCCTTCTCAGAAACAACATAGTACTGCAATTCCCACTCATCGTTAAACACTCTTTGTTCTTCTTTCAGCGACCTTTTCGTTTGTTTCGACATGATCGAAAGCAAAAAAAAAAAAATGTAATCAAGTGACAAACACACACTAAAGGAAGGAAACACAAACGCTGTACTCTCTTTGCCAGCCAGTTAGTAACTGTCACCACAGTGTTGTCAGAAGGTGGAGAAGAAATTTCGGTTTCACAGCTAGCGCCAATTCTTTTTTGTTGCAATCATGAATTTGTTTCTTCACATATAAATTTGAACGAAAATGTTTTGAATTATTCAACGTCACACACCGGGTACCTCCTCGTACTGTGGTTTTACGTCCTACACGCACCAAGGTTGAGGCACACTCTCCTCTATGCGACACACTTCGACTCGCACGCGCGACCACTACGCTTCACCCCAGCTCCAAACTGATTCACTAATGCGTTCTCTCGTTCAAAATCCAACGCTTACTCTTCCACTGCATTCTCCTCTCTCATCGTGATATATTTACCCGAAGGCGTGATGTTGCACCACGCCAGTTCCGCGTCTGTCAGTGTCTGTTATCGGGTGTAGTGTCTATCGCCAGTTCCCCGTACCGACGTCGCCGGCAACTGACATTTCAGGCGACCTTCTTATCGCCTCCAAGAACTACAATTAAATAAGCGATACTGCCTTATAACGGCCAGATAGCGGTTTTTACCGAGAATCATCTCTTAGCGGAATCGCCATATTGCCAAAATTAGTTCACATATGCTAATCAGTGTCACATATATATATATATATATATATATTATATATATATATATATATATAACAACATGAAAACTTGTTTAAGAAGGCCGCACATCACGCTCTAAAAGGCCGTATGCAGTCTTAAGACCGCAGGTTCCCCACCCCTGTTCCAGACAACGGAAAAACACGCAACAAATTAGCACAAATAAAAAACAAATCACATATATTTGTTAAGAACCTCAGATCTTCCAGTATGCTAAAAACTTATGTGAAGAAATAATAAAATATTACTATATATTTACTTACAGATAATATTAACACAATTTTAACGCAAGGGCATTGTGACGTTTTGTTTTCCCTGCAGCTGTTCTTGTGTTGAAGGCTACATCTGGGATGGAACAGTCTGTGTTGGAAACATACTGCAGGTATTTTTACATACATTTTAAAGTGAATTTTTGCTTTTAAAAAAGCTGCCTTTATATAAACAGCAAATATATTATGTATTTTAATATGAAAGTTACAAGGAGGACAAAAAATAATTTCACAAAAACCTTTAATGATATCTTACAAACACTGTAAGTACTAGAGGGCTGATGTGGTTATTGTAAAAAAAAAATATATATAGCTGACCAAGATTGTGCCCCACCTCTTAGTGATGCTCCTCACACAATGTCCCACCTCTTAGTGATGCTCCTCACACAAACAATGTCCCACCTCTTAGTGATGCTCCTCACATAAACAATGTCCCACCTCTTAGTGATGCTCCTCACACAAACAATGTCCCACCTCTTAGTGATGCTCCTCACACAAACAATGCCCCACCTCTTAGTGATGCTCCTCACAATGTCCCAACTCTTAGTGATGCTCCTCACATAAACAATGTCCCACCTCTTAGTGATGCTCCTCACATAAACAATGTCCCACCTCTTAGTGATGCTCCTCACATAAACAATGTCCCACCTCTCTGTGATACTTCTTGCACAAACAATGTCTCACCTCTCTGTGATGCTCCTTGCATAAACAATGTCTGACCTATCTGTGATACTTCTTACATAAACAATGTCCCACCTCTCTGTGATACTTCTTGCACAAACAATGTCCCACCTCTCTGTGATGTTTCTTGCACAAACAATGTCCCACCTCTCTGTGATACTCCTTGCATAAACAATGTCTGACCTCTCTGTGATGCTCCTTCTAGAAACAATGTCCCACCTCTCTGTGATACTCCTTGCACAAACAATGTCTGACCTCTCTGTGATACTTCTTGAACAAACAATGTCCCACCTCTCTGTGATACTTCTTGCACAAACAATGTCCCACCTCTCTGTAATACTTCTTGCACAAACAATGTCCCACTTCTCTGTGATACTTCTTGCACAAACAATGTCCCACCTCTCTGTGATACTTCTTGCACAAACAATGTCCCACCTCTCTGTGATACTTCTTGCACAAACAATGTCCCACCTCTCTGTGATACTTCTTGCACAAACAATGTCCCACCTCTCTGTGATACTTCTTGCACAAACAATGTCCCACCTCTCTGTGATGCTCCTTCTAGAAACAATGTCCCACCTCTCTGTGATGCTCTTTACACAAACAGGCAGCTATACTCCTTGAACATATCTGAAGGTGAAACCTCAACAAGGACTACTAAGTCAGCTGCTTCTCATGTATACTCTAACCCATAAATAAATCAAACTACCACATTTTATTCTCAGTTTTTTTTATACATCTTCCTGAAAGCCATCCT
This sequence comes from Achatina immaculata, assembly GCA_009760885.1. NCBI lineage: Eukaryota > Metazoa > Mollusca > Gastropoda > Stylommatophora > Achatinidae > Lissachatina > Lissachatina immaculata. The sequence goes on from CM019699.1 coordinate 44,155,988, forward strand.
GATATTAATTTTTAACAGTCCTGAGGAGTTGAGAAGTAGTGAGAAACTATAAAGCAGATCTCATAACAGCCACCTTATGGGCATTACAGGGAGACGAGCAAACAAGTTTTGAGTGCAGAACTTATCACCAAAGACTATGTGGAAGATGTATAACAAAGGGTGCAGCACTTATCATCAAAGACTATGTGGAAGATGTATAACAAAGGGTGCAGCACTTATCATCAAAGACTATGTGGAAGATGTATAACAAAGGGTGCAGCACTTATCACTAAAGACTATGTGGAAGATGTATAACAAAGGGTGCAGCATTTATCACTAAAGACTATGTGGAAGATGTATAACAAAGGGTGCAGCATTTATCACTAAAGACTATGTGGAAGATGTATAACAAAGGGTGCAGCATTTATCACCAAAGACTATGTGGAAGATGTATAACAAAGGGTGCAGCACTTATCACTAAAGACTATGTGGAAGATGTATAACAAAGGGTGCAGCACTTATCACTAAAGACTATGTGGAAGATGTATAACAAAGGGCAGTGGCAGACAATCAGAGCTCTGTAGAAAAAAACTGAGCTGTGAAAAATCAATGTGCCAATATCACCATCATCCAACTTACATTGTGAACAACACTGAGGTTAAAAGCTGAGCATATACTTGTATGTGAGTGTCCTGAGTGCAAGGAAGGCCCATCTCTAGTCCAGCAGTAGAGCATGGCCATTCTTCAAGTTCAGCCTCTCTCTCCCTTGCTCTCATTAGCACTCTAAGCCTTTCTGGCTGATCACTGCAGACACAGTCTGTCTCCATTCATCTCTGTTCCTGCATTTCTTTCTCCAGTTTTGTGTACTCCAAGTTATCTTAGGTTTTCTTCTACTTTGTCTCTCCACCTTTACCTGGTCTTGTCCCTTCCATCTCTTGTACATATGCAAGTTTGGTCTGAAAACTATTTTCCGTTCTTTCTTTATGACCAAGTAATCTGTCAGTTTTCATACTGGAGTAGTGCTTCTTTGTACAAACTGTAGCTTTCTGTGTAACTTCTGCTTCTCATAAACCATTGAGGGCGTACAGACCATAAGATTATTTTGAAATCTTTGTAAAAAAATATTAAGTCATATTTTATACTTTTTAGCACCAGTTTTTCACATACATTTGACTGTTTAAAGGTCAAAACCAGACTTGTTGTCACTCACTTGCTACCCTTTCAATGCATCTGTTGAAGTTTGTATATTTTGACTTATCTTCCAGAGATTGATGGAGCTGAACGACAATGACCAGTTTTTGGGACAGAAGCTCCAGTACATTATTAATCTCAGCAACAGGTTTTTCCACAAATTAATGACACAGCCCGGTCGTGTTACATTTTTTGTGCCAATAGATCAAGCATTTAGGTAATATGCTTTCATCTTCATCATCATTTATCATTATCATTTACTGTCATGTGCCAAGCAGGAACTTTCCACCATTTCTCTACAGGCAACCTGTCTCTGTCCAGCCATATTCTGTATGTGTTCCTTTCATCTTTGTCATCTGTTCTGGTCTGATCAGTTTCTTAGACGGCAATGAAGATGACTAGACAGAAATTATGGTACACTTATAGAACCAGTAAGCTAGAGTTACTCCAGACCTTCTGTGACCTCTGTGATTCTACTGACACAGAGTCCTTTTAAGAAGTGTGCTTCTTGGATACATTCAGGTTTTAAAGGTAACCACTTAGTCTACATCTCACTTGGGTGTCTTTGTTTCCAAGTCTTCTTCATGCTGCTACTTGTGAGAACTGGCATGTACAGAGTGATGTTTAACTAAGCAGTCATTTTTTCCTGTGTCATTACCACCATATAATTCCAGTTACAACTTCCCTTACATTTTATCAGTTTTCTCCTTCCTTGTTTAATATGATGAGGACATGTACATAGCCACTACTGGACTTTTCTCACTTTTTATTTGATTGTCTCTACTGAACTTTTCTCACTTTTTATTTGATTGTCTCTACTGAACTTTTCTCACTTTTTATTTGATTGTCTCTACTGAACTTTTCTTACTTTTTATTTGATTGTCTCTACTGAATTTTTCTCACTTTTTATTAGGGTGTCTACTGAACTTTTCTCACTTTTTATTTGATTGTCTCTACTGAACTTTTCTCACTTTTTATTTGATTGTCTCTACTGAACTTTTCTCACTTTTTATTTGGGTGTCTCTACTGAACTTTTCTCACTTTTTATTTGAATGTCTCTACTGAACTTTTCTCACTTTTTATTAGGGTGTCTACTGAACTTTTCTCACTTTTTATTTGATTGTCTCTACTGAACTTTTCTCACTTTTTATTTGATTGTCTCTACTGAACTTTTCTCACTTTTTATTTGATTGTCTCTACTGAAATTTTCTCACTTTTTATTTGATTGTCTCTACTGAACTTTTCTCACTTTTTATTTGGGTGTCTCTACTGAACTTTTCTCACTTTTTATTTGTGTGTATCTACTGAACTTTTCTCACTTTTTGTTAGGGTGTCTACTGAACTTTTCTCACTTTTTATTTGATTGTCTCTACTGAACTTTTCTCACTTTTTATTTGATTGTCTCTACTGAACATTTCTCACTTTTTATTTGTGTGTCTACTGAACTTTTTATATTAGGAATGAGTGAAGTTAGATGGACAGGTGCAGGGAAGATAAACTCTGATAAATATACAATAATATATTCAGGAAGTGAGAAACATGAATGAGGAGTAGGAATAATATTTGATGAACAAACAACAAGGACAAATGTAGAATATTTGATCATCTCGGACCGAGTCCTGCTAGCCCAACTGAAAGGACGACCAATAAACATAAATATTATACAAGTGTATGCTCCAACATCTGAAAGTTCTGAAGATGATGTACAGCCATTTTATAATGACATAGAGACAGTCCTAAAACACACAAAGTCACATGAAGTTACCATAGTCATGGGAGATTTTAATGCCAAAGTTGGTAAAGGAAGAACTTCAGACATCGTTGGTGACTATGGACTGGGGGAGAGGAATGACAGAGGTAGTAAATTAATTGAATGGGAAGAATACATAGCATGGTTGTAGGAGACACCTGGTTTAAACAACATCCCTGAAGACTAGCAATGTGATGCAGCCCAGACAAAAAGACTTTTAACCAGATAGACTACATATTAATCAACAAATAATTCCGAATTGCATTACTGACAACAAAAACCATGCCAGGAGCCAACTGCAATAGTGACTACGACCCACTCTGTGGAAAAATTAGAATAAAACTAAAGAAAGCAGGCAGAAAAGTGAGAAACATCAAACTAAATACAGAACTCCTTAAAAATAACCAGGAACTGAGAGAACAATACAAAGTTATTAAAACAAACAGATACAATACAATAGTACAGATAAATAGTATAGATGAACAATGGGCAATGTTAAGAGATTCTATCCACCAAACTGTTAAGGAGATAATACCACCGAAAAAAGAAGCCCCTAAAAATAAATGGATGACAGACGACATCTTAGGACTGATGGACAAGAGGAGGAGGAGTAAAAATAACCAAGAAAAATATAGCAAGATAAATAGAAAAATAAGACGCAAATGCAGAGAAGCAAAAGAAGTGTGGTTAAATGAACAGTGCAGACAGATAGAGGACTCTAATAATAGGGACATCAAAAACATGCACAAATGAATTAGTGAACTCACAGGCAGGAAAACAAAATATATCACAGGATGCCTGAAATCAAAAGAAGGTAAAATGTTAAAGGGAAAAGAAGACATTGTGGACAGGTAGGCAGAGTACATCGGTGAGCTATATGGAGGAGAAAGACCAGAATTAACACCAGATACTGAAAACTGTGATGGACCACCAATACTTGAAGATGAAATCATAGATGCCATCAAACACATGAAGAAAGGAAAAGCGACTGGGCCTGATAATATAACAATAGAAGAAATAGAGGCACTAGAGGAGACAGGAATAAAAATAATAACCAAGTTACCGAATGACATTTACAACAGTGGTTATATGCCCAGTGACTTGCTTAAATCCATGTTTATAGCACTACCAAAGAAACCAGGTGCAAAGGAATGTGCTGACCACTGGACCATCAGCCTCTCATGTCACATAACGAATTTATTTCTGAGAATCATTATGAGAAGAACAAGGAAAAAGATAAAAATGGAAATAGTAGATAAACAGTTTGGATTTGTTGAAGGAAAGGGAACATGTAATGCCATTTATGCTTTACGAACATAAGCAGAAAGAGCTTTAGAAGTACAGAATGATCTCTACTTATGCTTCATTGATTACACCAAGGCATTCGACAAGGTGTAACATAATGAAATTATTAAAATGCTTGAAGACATCACTATAGATGGCAAAGACTTGAGGATTGTAAAACATCTATACTGGCAGCAAGAAGCAGCAATTCGAGTTGAAAATAGAATTGGAAAATATCAACCTATAAAACAAGGGGTGCGACAAGGATGTGTACTATCTCCAGACCTTTTTTATCTGTACAGCGAGAATATTCTAAGAACGATCTCGCAGAACCAGGAATAAAAATTGGAGGATACAATGTTAACAACCTTCGGTATGCTGACAACACAGTACTGATAGCTGAGAACCAACAAGACCTGTAAAATCTCTTGGATAAAGTCACCAAAGAAAGTGAACAGAAAGGCCTTATTTTAAACATCAAAAAGACAGAGACTATGGTTATATCTAAGAAACAGAATCCACCAACATGCAGTATAAAATTAAATGGAACTATTCTAAAGCAGGTGCAGAAATTCAAATACCTTGGAGCAGTAAAAACTTCAGATGGGAAATGCAGAACAGAAATTAGGAACCGATTAGGCCAAGCAAAGACTGCATTTCAGAGATTGAGAAACATATTATGCAACACATCCATATCAATGAATGTTAGAAAACGAGTCCTAAAATGCTATATTGAACCTATCTTGTTATATGGAAGTGAATCATGGATAATAGGCAGGTCTGCACAAAAATCATTGGAAGCAGCAGAAATGTGGTATATTAGAAGAATGTTGCGAATCCCCTAGACAACAAAAATAACTAATGAAGAATGTATGAGAAGAGCTGGAGAAACAAAAAAATCTTGTCAAAAAATAATAGAGAGAGACAATGTGCTTTCATAGGACATACATTGAAAATATTATATGAACAGGAAAAATAGAAGGAAGAAGATGAAGAGGAAGACCAAGAGAAATGATACTGGACAGTCTGACAGGATGGTGTGAGAGGAGATCACAAACTGAGCTGATGGCCTGCATGAAGGATCATGTACTCTGGAGAAGCATAATAGCCAACGCCAGTCAGCACGGCACCTGATGATGATGATGACTGAACTTTTCTCACTTTTTAATTTTGATTTCTCTTCTGGCCTTTTCTCACTTTTTAATTGGGTGTCTACTGAGCTTTTCTCACTTTTTATTTGGGTGTCTACTGAGCTTTTCTCACTTTTTATTTGGGTGTCTCTATCAAACTTTTATAACTTTTTATTTGGGTGTCTACTGAACTTTTCTCACTTTTTTATTTGGGTGTCTCTACCAAACTTTTATAACTTTTTATTTGGGTGTCTACTGAACTTTTCTCACTTTTTATTTGATTGTCTCTATTGAATGTTTCTCACTTTTTTATTTGGATGTCTTTCCTTAACTTTTATAACATTTTCAATGAGTGTCTACTGATCTTTTTGAACATTTTATTTGTGTTTTTACTGAAATTTTCTCACTCTTTATTACAGTGACTCTACTGAACTTTTCTCACTTTTTATTTGAGTGTCTGTACTGAACTTTTCTCACTTTTTAATTTTGAAGTCTCTTCTGAACTTTCCTAATATTTTCTTTGGATGTTCTACTGATCTTTCTTACTTTGTATTTGAGCATCTCTACTCAACATTTCTCACTTTTTATGTGGGTTTCTACTGAACTTTTCTCACTTTTTATGTGGGTTTCTACTGAACTTTTCTCACTTTTATTTGGGTGTCTCTACAGGATATTTCTCAATTGTTCTTTATGTGTCTCTACTGAACTTTTCTCACTTTTTGTTTCTGTGTCTCTACTGAACTTTTCTCACTTTTTGTTTCTGTGTCTCTACTGAACTTTTCTCATTTTTTATTTATGTGTCTCTACTGAACTTTTCTCATTTTTTATTTATGTGTCTCTACTGAACTTTTCTCACTTTTTGTTTCTGTGTCTCTACTGAACTTTTATCACTTGTTATTTCTGTGTCTCTACTGGACTTTTATCACTTGTTATTTCTGTGTCTCTACTGGACTTTTCTCACTTTTTGTTTCTGTGTCTCTACTGAACTTTTATCACTTGTTATTTCTGTGTCTCTACTGGACTTTTATCACTTTTTGTTTCTGTGTCTCTACTGGACTTTTATCACTTGTTATTTCTGTGTCTCTACTGGACTTTTCTCACTTTTTGTTTCTGTGTCTCTACTGGACTTTTCTCACTTTTTGTTTCTGTGTCTCTACTGAACTTTTCTCACTTTTTGTTTCTGTGTCTCTACTGGACTTTTATCACTTGTTATTTCTGTGTCTCTACTGGACTTTTATCACTTGTTATTTCTGTGTCTCTACTGGACTTTTCTCACTTTTTGTTTCTGTGTCTCTACTGGACTTTTCTCACTTTTTGTTTCTGTGTCTCTACTGGACTTTTCTCACTTTTTGTTTCTGTGTCTCTGCTGGGCTTTTCTCACTTTTTATTTAGGTGTCTCTAATCAACTTTTCTCACTTTTTATTTAGGTGTCTCTAATCAACTTTTCTCACTTTTTATTTAGGTGTCTCTAATCAACTTTTCTCACTTTTTATTTAGGTGTCTCTAATCAACTTTTCTCACTTTTTATTTAGGTGTCTTTAATCAACTTTTCTCACTTTTTATTTGCGTGTCTCTAATCAACTTTTCTCACTTTTTATTTAGGTGTCTCTAATCAACTTTTCTCACTTTTTATTTAGGTGTCTCTAATCAACTTTTCTCACTTTTTATTTGATTGTCTCTAATGGACTTTTCTCACTTTTTATTTGGGTATCTACTGAACTTTTCTCACTTTTTATTTAGGTGTCTCTAATCAACTTTTCTCACTTTTTATTTGATTGTCTCTAATGGACTTTTCTCACTTTTTATTTGGATGTCTCTTCTGAACTTTTCTCACTTTTTCTTTGGGTGTCCCTATTGGAATTTTCCCACTTTTATTTTGATATTTCAGTTTTGTATCCCTAATCTCATGAAACTGAGAATAATTTATGAACAACTCTAATATTGTAAATTTTCTGATTTTGTTGTCTGCTTTTGTCTGTTGATTTGCATAGGCTAATGTAGCTTGATCATTATATTTTATGTAGTATTTAAGTTAGGTGTCTATCAGGGCAATTATTTGTTCAGATAAATGTAAATAATTTACAGGTGTGGTCATCACATGGTAGTAGCACATTTTCATTTTCACATTAAGTAAATGAGAGCACGTTTTAATAGTCTTATTTGTCTTATTTGTAAGTACTAGTCTTACTTTTTAATGTATTTTATATTTTTTAATAGATATGTTTACAGTGATGTTTTTATAGATAAGCTTGTAATTATGTCTTTATGGGCATGTTTTTGTTTTTCTACATACATTTATAATTATGTTTTTTAGATATGTTTATAATGTTGCTTTTATAAATATGTTTTATACTGATGTGTTTGATAGGGGTTTTCTTTACCAATATACTTATTATGACATTTTTATGATATTTTTACTGATATGGCTATAATGATGTTTTTGATAATGTTTTGATTGATTTGTTTATAATTGTGCTTTTGATAGATATACTTATGTTTTTGATAGATGTATTTATAATGATATGGAATACATACAGTGTGTTCCATAAATAACTGTGCACTAACACAGTATCGATTTCAGTATCGTAATGATATCTTAATGTCTGCGGTATCTAGCCACATCTACCTGCCATGGCTGGAGTTGCCAATTAAGCATGCTGATTAAAAATGTTATGTATTATAAGCTAATCAGACACGCACCTGTGTGTACAGACACGTGCAAATGCTGAAAGTGATGTCAGACACACACCTGTGTGTACAGACACGTACAGATGCTGAAAGTTATGTCAGACATGCACTTGTGTGTACAGACATGTACAGATGCTGAAAGTAATGTCAGACATGCACCTGTGTGTACAGACATGTACAAATGTTGAAAATGATGTCAGACATGCACCTCTGTGTACAGACATGTACAGATGGTGAAAGTGATGTCCTTGTGCATCCAAGCAAGCTTGAACACATTTAATTTTATTTGCAAACACTTTTCTTAGTTCTGCTGGTGAAATGTTTATTATGTAGGCAGTTACTGCAGTTTTTAATTCATTCTGCATGCGTGGTCGATTTCGATAAACTTTAGACTTAGCTGTTCCTCATAGATAAAGGTGACATCATGAAAATCAGCAGTTTTAATTTGAATTAAATTTGTAAACCATTCACAGTAACAGAGTCATTTCTCATGATCTGCCCGCAGCAATTGTTGGACCACAGTTGGGAAGAGTTTCAAATTTTCTCTGACCGCTCTATGTGCCTTTGCAAATCTGTTACCCTCCTGTTGTTCCAACTTATGCAAAGCCTTTGATGGACTCTGAAGCATAGAGCCAGAAATGTTCTATAACTTCTCCTCGTTAAGTTTAGATGGTCTCCCACTACAGTGTGCATCTGACACTAAGCCTGTTTCACGAACTTTCTCAGTATTTTTATAAACTTCATTGCGATGAGGTACAAGTGTTCCTGGGAATTTTTCAACAAATTGCTCCCGCACTAAATAGGTGTATGTATTGTTTTCTTGAAATATGTGCTCAACGAGAAAAATATGCTCCTCTAGTGAAAGAACCATAGTTAATAACTGATTTAAACAATTGGCCTGTTGTGCTCTTCAACAACTGCTTTGCTGCTTAACAACTAAATATGCAAAGACAGACTGAATACAGTGAATATTACACACCAGCAGGCTTCAACACACTAACGTACGCAGGTAGATGTGGCTAGATACCACAGTCAGTATGATACCACTACGTCACCAGAATCGATACTGTGTTAGTGCACAGTTATTTTCCAAATGTACTGTAGTTTGAAAAGCAGGGTCTTCACTAAAAAAAAAAAAAATACTTTCCTGATCCTGTTGCATATCTTTTGAACTTGTGAAAGTTTTATTATTTTTCCTTTATGCAACCCTTACCTACAGCATTTTATGCTTGATTTTAGAAAGTTTAGTACTCAATTTTATATGAGAAAAGAGAACACAGAACAGCTTATGCATGCTCACTGATAAACAGAGAACAGCTTATGCATGCTCACAGATAAACTGCACATTTTCTAGTTTTGAATAAATCTTTGCTAATAGATTTTTATGGATAAGAAAGAATATGTGTATGTCTTAAATATAAACACCAGTCATAATGCATCATTCATAGTTTTGTTCATAAAGTGCTTGAAACCAGATAATGTAAGCATAGTATGTTGTATTTGGTCATCAACCTTTCTGTAATAAGTTGTTGGTAAGTAGCAACATTTATACAAAATTTGTAAACTTTTATTGTATAGGTCTTCACTTCACATTTTTGTTTTGTTCTGTTCTTCCTGTGTGGTGCTCCAGGAATGTAATAAAGGGTAGCAAAGAGTATGCCAGGTTGTTGGATGATGATGAAAGGATAAGTCAGTTCCTTCGTCAACACATTGTATTAGGACAATTCAGAATGTCTGACCTACATTTAGAGTCAGTTTACACCCTGCAAGGAAATACTGCTACAGTTTATCTCTATCAGGTGGGTTATTTTTTCCTGAAATTATTCTATTTGAGTAGTGGTTGTTTATTTGTTTTTATCTTTTGTTTATTTGTTTGTGTGTTTTGTAAATGGCTTCATCACAGTCAGGATATTTCCATGTCTGCTCACCCACACATTCAAACACTTCTCCCTCTGGGAACAACTGTGTTAAGAGCACACTTATCTTAACATAGTGTTTGTGAGACAGGGAACATAGATCTGTTTGCTTAAAAACTCTGACCTACTTCTGTAGCCCAGAAACTTGTAGCAATCAACACTAACTGTAATTGTTATTTTTGTAAAATGTAATGTCAGGCTGGTGGACGGATGGGGACATGGAGATCTCTGGTGGGGATGAGGGAAGTCTGGTGTGAAACCAATGAATCCAGGACGTGACAAACCTATGGGTCTTTACAACAATGGCTATCAGAATGATGTAAACAAAACAGAGCCAGTAGACTATAGGTGGCGGGGAATGGATATCATTGAAGCACTCATCAGATTCCTCATCCCAAAGTCAGAGTGTCTTTGTGGAACTGTCTCAAAGCCGTCTGACATGGAGAAGGGATAAGGGACTTACATACAGCCACCAGAGGCTGGAAAACAAAGTTTTGGCCAGGCCAGCCACACTGTCTTCATAGCAGTCTGAGCAAGACCACAGTCTGCCCTAGCAAGGAAAGGTGCTGAAGTCGGAGTTACCCAGCCAAAAGGCGCATCGCAAAAATCAGAGTAACACGCATTATCGCTTTTAAAAAATGCGAACGAAGAAGAAGAAGAAGAAGAAGCACTTCAGAATGACTATCACAGTCTCCTGTACAAGTCCCTGTGGTAGATATTTCCTGGAATTCTTCCAGGCTTACTCTTTTGTGCAATTTCCACCTGCCAGGTGATTTTATAACATGTGCGGCAATCTACACGGACATTTGGCCTGCCACTTGAAGACCAGGGGAATTTATTTCTGGAGCATTCACAAGATAAAAATCCTGCTACTTCTGCTAGGATTCAAACTCACAACCTCCATCATCCAAGGCAAACATCTTAACCCTGAGACCACACAGTCCCCTGTATCATACTACAGTAATTGTGTCTTGTCTGACAGTGTCTGATTGTCCATTTATTTGTACATTGTTGGGAAAGTGATTGTAGTTGAATATGTCTATCAGAGGAGTCAGTATGTAGACTTCAGCTGTGGTAGTTTTAGCCTAATCAGATATATCTCATTGTGGAATTTGTAATACTTCAAATTTATGGATGATATATATATCTCATAAAGGAACTGTAATTATAATTCAAATTTTATGATAATAATAATAATGTTATTGTTAGTTTTATCAAATTAGAAAAAAAAATCTGTAGTGAAATCTGTAAGAAAGCTTTTAAGAATACAGTATTTTTATATGCAACATATATATATATATATATAGCAGCAAAGGTTTAGTGCCTTCAACAGAACTGTCACTTTACTGGAAGAATTATGTTCCAAAACATGCAGTAGAAAAATATAAAGAAAACTGAGTAACCACATGTAAGAGATAAACTTGGGTAGGAATCCTTGTATTCTTGTCCATGAGAACAAAGGGTTAACGATATATCTTAATTCCAGATACACTTGAAAAAAAAAAAAGATCAATAATTTATCTGACATAGACAAGTAGGACACTGCAAACTCAAGGAAACATGGAAAAATACTTCACACAAAACTAGAGAGTACAAGAATATTTTCTGTCAGGTTGATTTCATTTACAAGATGTTTCTCTCATTATAATGTGAAATTTTTGCAAGATACTTTAAATATACGATATAATTTTATATTTATAGAAAATTAATAATGATGTTTTGAGTGAGCCACTGGTTTAAGAAAACTCTGACACAAAATTGGAACTAAAACTTATTTGTCCAAGGATAGGCAAAAGTGATAAAGTTTTGATGCTCGGTACCACTCAGAATTCTGGTCTTATTTTCTGCTACTCTCAACCAAGTAATTTATGACTTAACAGTCTACAGCCACATACAAGTTGGACAGTGACTCAAAACGAGCTAAAATATTAGTTCAAAACCTCATAACATCCAATGGAGTGATCCATGTAGTGGATACCCTGATGACCTGGCAGCCAAATTTCTCTGGGGACAAAGAGGTAAGAATGACAAAATGTTCATGGATTTGTAAAGTAGCGCACTATGTATAACCAGTATTGAAAAACTGCTTGACTGAAGCATTTGACTATAGAGTGGATTATTTGAGGTTCAAGTCCCAGAATTGGTTGCTTTTTTTGGTTTCATTAACATGGTGTTCATCATGGATGTCTTGCTTAATAAGACCAAATGCCAGCCAGTGAAAACACATCCTGCAGCATTCATTGAAGGTCAAAGTACATTACTCAAATCCTTTTTGTTTTTAGGAAAAATTGGTTAATCAAGTCAAAATATTTGAGACAAAGTATATAAAAGTGGAAGAAACAAATACTGAAGTAGTGTTCCTTTCTTTGAATGCTACACTATACTATTTTAAACAGTTACTGGGTTAATTGCAACAGTAAGACTCAGAAATGTTACATAGATATACACCGTGTAACACACCAAGTGAACATTAACAAGACCACTACATTGTCATCAGCACAGAACATGACCAGTCTAACATGAATGACAATTCAACCATGATAAATGGCAAATGACACACTTAACATTGAGTCGAAATATCACAGAAGTCAGAATTTATAATAACATCAAAAAGTTTTAATGGGAAACCAAACGTGAGTATGAACGGCTGCAAAATGGAAGTATGAGAATGAAAACTGAGATGATGAATCAAAAAATGTACACACAAAACATCCTGGCAAGTTGTGTAGTCCATAGGAATCTAACTAACGCACTGAATCAATGAAAAGCTTACTGACCTTGATCATTCTGAAAAATCCATGCTCAATCTTCCAACAAGAATCACATTTGCCCTAGAAAGAACAACCAAACTTACAAAACAGTATATAATGATTTCACAACATTTGTTGTAAAAAGGGCAACCAAATTTCCAAAACGCTATACGAAAATTCAACCAGCATGAAGAACTATCATGAGGAGGATTTTAAACATTAAATGGCAGGACAAGATCAGATGAACCTACAAATCATGTTTAGGAAGTGGAAGTGGATTGGCCACACCCTGAAGAAACCTAACACCAGCATAACAAGACAGGCACTGACATGGAATCCTCAAGGAAATAGAAAATGAGGAAGACCTAGACTTACTTGGAGAAGAGAAATTATGACAGTGCTCAGAGACAACGGATGCTCATGGAAGGAAGCAGAGAATAGTTCCAAGAACATGACTAGAGAGCCTTTATGTGTGGCCTATAATCTCAAAGGAGTGGAAGGTGATGATGATGATGATGATGATGATGATGATGATGATGATGATGATGATGATAATGATGATGAACCATCCGACCAAAGCAACAAGACATCTTCTCTCTCTCACATCTCAAGCAGAACTCTTTATCACATGCAAAGAGAACCCCCAACCATGGACCATGTAGCCAATGGAAACACAAAGATATATTTTGCTCTGTACTTGCAAATCGCCTAAGCAGTGGTCAACAAATTTGATCACAATAACTGAGTTATGTTCCCTGTTCTAATATTAAAAGATATTAATGAATCATATTGTTATGAGGTTAGTTTAAGTTGAACAGTTCATTGATAGAGTTAAGTACATTGTACTTGTGTAACTGTTTTAACATGAAATATTTCGGTCATTGAACCAGCAAACTGTACTTCAATAATTGTATTTTACTTTCAGAAAACAGTGATGGATCTGATTAAACATGAAATGGCATATAACAGACTTTACACAATGATTGTAGTAAGTGTCATAGTGTAAAAATGTGTGTTGTGATGCATGTATAAATATTTGTATTGGTTGTGAGTAATGTTTTTTATTGCAGGAAACAAGAGGCTGTTGATATCTAAAAGCATCAAGCTGATGTGGACCATACATTTCCAGGTCCTCTTTTTTGGTGGGACTGAAGATCAGAATTATCTATTACTGAGCTGAAAGCATGAATGTGAGATAATTTCTTGATCACCTTTGTTCCACTGGCCCAAATAAGAGCATCATTTCTTACAGAGACAGCACACCTCATGTACATTCTCCTGACTGATTACAGTTATTGGGTTTTTAACGAAACCACCGCACTCCTTGTATTCAAACTGGAAATAATCTTCTGTAGATTTCAATGTTTTTGTTTCAGTAGACTAAAGTGTTAGGTAGGAACAGATATGCATTTATTAAGAGAGTGTAAAGAATTACAGGAAGAGACAAACTGTTTGAGAGAAATAGACTATATGAAATGTAGTGAGAGATAAGCCAGAGATGAGCATTTTCCTTTGTTTATGAGTTTTAACACAGTGATAATGTGAAGGAAAAATGAGCTACTTTTTGTATTCAGTTATAATGTGAGAAAACAGTAGCAGACTATTTTCAAATATACAACAAATTTATGTTACATTCTCACACATTTATGACAGTCTAACAAATATACAACAAATTTATATTACATTCTCACACATTTATGACAGTCTAACAAACTGTGGATCAGGAAGAAACTTTTTATCATATAGTGGAACACTTTGCTCTAAGCTGCAAGAATTGTAGTGTAGAATACATATGTCTGAACTGCTCAAAACATGAAAGATTTCCATTAGTTTTCCATTTGTTTTAGGCTGCAGGTCTTTCTGAGGTTTTCTCCCAGCCAAATATAACAGTATTTGTACCAGAGAACACTGTCTGGAATGATTTACCTAAGGGAACAATGGATTATCTATTAAAAGATGAAGTAAGTGAGAAGCACTGATATTACACATTCAAAAAATTAATTAGAACTTTTGTTGTGCATAAGTCAGAGCTGAGAATTCTCCTTTTAACCTGGTCATCTGTTCCCCATCTTGTCTTTACTGGTTTTTAAGTTAGTATGAAAGATTTGCCTCACTTTGTCTAAAAAAAAATAAATGCCTGTCTTGCCTTTTCTTCCTTGCAGAGTCAAGTCCATTGCTTGACTTGATCATATTTTTTTCTTCACATGAATATGACCAATCTCTGCTCGGTTGGTTTTATCTCATATTTGATGCCATTTATGGGCATCTCCAGTATTTTTCTCTACTTTCAATTTTCCTGCTTTCTTCTGGTGGAGTCAGTACAACATTAAACAGCATTACAAACACTAAGATATCTGTCATGGAAGTAGCTGGGTGTAAATGAGAAAGCATTTCATGGATGTAGGTGAACATGGGAGCATTTTATAGATACTGGTGAACGTAGGGAACATTTCATGGATGTAAGTGAACATGGGAGCATTTTATAGATACTGGTGAACGTAGGGAACATTTCATGGATGTAAGTGAACGTGGGAGCATTTTATAGATACTGGTGAACGTAGGGAACATTTCATGGATGTAGGTGAACATGGAGAGCATTTCACTGATGCACTAGAAACATGGAGAACATTTCATGTATACACTGTGAACTATGAAACACAACATTGAGATCATTTCTCTAAAAACACTGAGGGACATCCTGAAGTCAAAGGCCAAATACATATGGACATGTCCCTGAGTGAAGTAAAGCTGCTCTCCAGGACCAGTTACAGATCCTGGCCTTTTTTTACAGTTACAGTTACTATGAACATGGAGAATATTTCATTGATGTAGGTGAACATGGAAAGTATTATAGTTTTACTGAGAGCAAGAAATGATGATAGTGTAGAAAATAATTGGTACATTATTTCATTTACTCGTGTGTACAAAATATGATGTAGCCGACATTTTATTGCTGCCACCACTATCTGTATAGTCAATTATTCTACTTCTTTTGTTAATTTATAAGCAAATTACTATTATATATTTATATGCTCAGACTATAAAACACATTTTATCTATAGTTTTACATGAATGTTCATTTCTGTTTTGCAGTTTTTTTCCCATGCACTCTACTTACAAAATGAAATTTATAGAACTAATTGTTTTTAAATGAAATTATAGCTAAAATGAAATAACATTTTCTAGCGTGCATTATTATTATTGAAATGAGCCAGTTGTTAAAAAAAAAAGAGCCATACTTTAGAGATGAGAGTAGAGTATTTAAATTGGTTTGTAGAAGAAATCTGCAATGCAGTGTTCCCTACTGACTTTATCATGAGAAGACCAAAGTTATTAAAAGCTGTACTCTACATTTGTCAGGAGGGACAATTAAAATTGAATGCTGTCCTTGAAAATCTTGTGTTCCCTGGTGTGATCACCGTAACTGACCTAATTAATGAGAAACATATCATGTCATATGCCAATATTAGTGTCAAGGTTGACATATCTTACAAGGTAAGTACTCCTTCATTGTGATAATCTTTCAAGATTTTAATTCAGCAGACACATCTGTGTTAAGAAAATGTTTTAAAAATGTCTAGTAGAGTATTTGATATTCTGATATTATAACTTATTTTGTTACTTAACCCATGGCTCCAGAAAAAAGTCAACATTTATATCATCTTGCACTCAACCTCACTCATTGTTAGTGAATATGCAAGGATACAAGGCACTTGATTGATTGATTGATTGACAAGGCATTAACTTTTACAGAGTAGAACCTTTTCTATAACTCAAAATGTTTTTCCTTCATAGCTTATGATTTTCACATACCATTTCTGTGAAAACTGAATCAAGCTTTAATTCAATAAATGCATGACAAAATGTCTTTAAAATTTTTATTTTTTACAAAAATTGCCTATAGAAAAAGAGGTGTGTCTCTTATAACTTTTATAGACCAATAAACACAATCAGTTTTCTTTTCCTGTCTGTATACATTCTCTGATCAGTTCTGTTGTGTCTGCCATGCTTTTGACAGTGACGCTGCTCTCTGTAACAGTCATACTTACAGCTTTATGGGTAGCTCAGAAGAATCAGACTCGGAGAATTAACCTAAGTGAAAAATCTGAGAGACCTATATTAATGCAGCTGAAAATGATGATCTTTTGTCAGCCTCAGAAACTGCTAGATTTCAAATCTCATCCTATCTATGTGATCTGATCAGCAGAGGCTAAAAGGGGAAGGTACCATTGCATTATGGGAAATTTTCTTCATGATTATGGCCGTGCCCTAGGCAAAGAGGAGTTGTTGGAGCCATTCTGTATCACACATACATTGCCGTTATTATTATTTTGTTCATTACCAGTTTTTATTCAGTTTAGGTTGTGTGTATTATTTGTATGTGTTCATTATACAAGTATTATATAAAGACAAGTCTCTTTTATCCTCATTCATTCATTCATTCATTCCTTTGCATGTCCCTTGCGGAACTTTGCCTCCCAAACAGCACTCCTGTAGGCCTCTCGGTTGTGAGCAAGATGACCTGCTGCTGCTGCATCCATTTCCAGATCATCAACGATGTCTTGCAGCCATCTTCGTTTCGGTCTTCCTCTCTTTCTTTTTCCCATTATGTATCCTTCCAATATGGTCTTCTCTAAATTATCATGACGTTTAATGTGGCCAAA
Source organism: Achatina immaculata (assembly GCA_009760885.1). Taxonomy (NCBI): domain Eukaryota; kingdom Metazoa; phylum Mollusca; class Gastropoda; order Stylommatophora; family Achatinidae; genus Lissachatina; species Lissachatina immaculata. The sequence goes on from CM019699.1 coordinate 44,173,340, forward strand.
ATATTTAAGTTTTCTCTCTTTAATCCTCTTTACTAGCCAGCCTTCTTCAATATTAAGCTCTTGCAGTATAGATATATTTGTTCTTTTTTGTGTCCACGATATTTGGAGAACTCTTCTATAGCATTTACATTCAAAGGCATTTATGTGCTTCTCAGCTGTTTTGTTAAGTGTCCAGGTCTCACAGGCATATGTTGCGAGGGGAAAGATGCATGCCCTTAAAAATCTTATTTTTGTGGTTCTGTCTGCTCCTCTCCACAGATTCTTTATTTGTTTTACTTTCTGAAGAGCAATAGATGTCCTCCTTTTAATTTCCCTCATTGTATCTCCATTATTAGTTAGTAGTGATCCAAGATATTCAAAACTCTCCACTTCTTCCAGTTTTTCCTCATTGATACATATTTCAGTTGCCTTGTTTGTTTTGTCAGTTGTCATCACTTTAGTTTTCTTTTATCCTAGATGGAAGAAATGTGCTCACTTTTTTTCTGGAGTTCAACTTTGTGCAATCAGTCTAGTCCCATAATACACCAAGCAAACTGAAACAAAAATGTTTCCACAACTGATGCAGTTATACATGGCTGATGCAGTTATACACAGCTGATGCAGTTATACATGGCTGATGCAGTTATACACGGTTGATGCAGTTATACACGGCTGATGCAGTTATACACGGTTGATGCAGTTATACACGGCCTATGCAGTTATATGCAGTTGAGGACATTACACCCAGAAAATTTGAACATAAATGTAATACTTAAATTATGATATTACATCAAGGAACTGAATTAAAAATACACACAAAATGATAATATTACATCAAGCAAATTGAAATAAAGATGTAACGCACAAACAATGATATTACTTTCAACAAGCACTTATTCCATACATATATTCAGTTTGATATGCTCATAAAAAAAACTATTTTTTACAGGGTAAGATTCTTTTGGACAATAATGTGGGTGTGTCTCAAGTGAACATGGCACATAGGTCAGGTGTATACTACCATATACAAAAAATCATCATACCATCATACATGGAAATGCTTATGCCACATAAGTGTGACAAGATTGAAAACAAGACAGTGATGGTAAGAGATTGAGATACAGACATCTTAGACTGTACTGTCACTGAGTAAGAGATTGAGATACAGACATCTTAGACTGTACTGTCACTGGGTAAGAGATTGAGATACAGACATCTTAGACTGTTCTGTCACTGGGTAAGAGATTGGGATACAGACATCTTAGACTGTTCTGTCACTGGGTAAGAGATTGGGATACAGACATCTTAGACTGTACTGTCACTGGGTAAGAGATTGGGATACAGACATCTTAGACTGTACTGTCACTGGGTAAGAGATTGGGATACAGACATCTTAGACTGTTCTGTCACTGGGTAAGAGATTGAGATACAGACATCTTAGACTGTACTGTCACTGGGTAAGAGATTGAGATACAGACATCTTAGACTGTTCTGTCACTGGGTAAGAGATTGGGATACAGACATCTTAGCTGTTCTGTCACTGGGTAAGAGATTGGGATACAGACATCTTAGACTGTACTGTCACTGGGTAAGAGATTGAGATACAGACATCTTAGACTGTACTGTCACTGGGTAAGAGATTGGGATACAGACATCTCAGACTGTTCTGTCACTGGGTAAGAGATTGGGATACAGACATCTTAGACTGTTCTGTCACTGGGTTTATTGCTTTTTGGTTAATCTTAATTTTTATTTTTCAGGGTTAACCTTAATCCTTATTTTTCAAGTGAGAAAAGATTAACCTGAAACACTCATACACTACGGATAAAAAAACAAAAAGTTTTGCCAGATGGTTTATGAACTAATGACAGAAAACTTGAAGTAGAACCAACATACACAAAGACATAAATCTGTCAGGCACAGCTCTAAATGGCAGGAAAAATAAGTATAACAATTTTCTTGATAAACAGTGAGGAAATAGGGGATATATGGTTGGTTCCATACTTTCATAGGCTTGTCAGCTCACAAGAATGTGATGTAGTCTGTATCACATCTCACTGCCTTTGGTTCTCCAGCTACAAGAGAAGTCAGGTACCTATTTTTACAGCCAGGATTGAACCAGATACCTCCAGCATGACTGATGAGTACATTAACCACCTTCATGACCTGGGCATCTAAAAATGTTCAAATAACTGAAAACAGTTCACATCCAGTCTTAGATAAATTCTAAATTAGTTTTCTATAGAAATATTTCTCTTCTTCACATTTTCTTTTCATTTTCATAAAATTAATTCTAATAATAAACAAAGAATAATATTTGTAGTAAAAATGTTTCATTTCATGTGATGTGACAACTACATGAAGCCAACCTCATGAAATATACATGCAAAAATGTTGGTATACAATATCTACACCATGTAGAAGGCTTTATGGAAAGAAAAATCACTAGATATTTGATGTGTCAGGTAATGGTAATGATGTAACAAATAATTGTTTACTGTAAGTAAAACATCAAATCTAGCACTAGAAAACATAATCAGACAAGTGAAAGAAGAAAACAATACAGAAGAACAAACTAAAATACTAGGATACACTGATGACATTGACCTGGTGGGGGAAACTATGCAAGAAGTCATCAATACCTGCATACACCTGAGAGATGTGGCACTAAAAGTGGGCTTAACCATTAACCAAGATAAGACAGATTATATGAAGATATCAAGAGACCAGAGGCAGAATGATCCAGATTATATAAATGTTGGAGATATGATCATTAGGAAAGTAGAAACATACAAATATCTAGGCACAACCTTCAACAGAAGCAACATAGTAAGCGAGGAAATTAAAAGCAGAGTACAGAAAGGGAATAAAATATACTTTGCCTTGCAACACCTGTTAAAATCCAAAATACTGTCCCAAAAGACCACAACAACAATCTAAAATCTATAATAAAACCAATTGTCATATACGGATCAGAAATGTGGACAACAGCAAAGAAAGATGATCAATTGCAGATCTTTATGGAGAGCTAAAAAAAACACTGAACTTAACAGCTTATTTAAATCCAAATGAATTATAAATGTCTTGAAACTGAACAAACTACGCTGGCTGGGGCATGTAGAAACAATGGAAGAGAACAGACAAATGAAAATTATGTATGCACAAGAGATGAGGGAAATAAGACCAAGGAGTAGACCAAGACAGAGATGGAAAGATAATGTAAAAGAAACTGGTGCCACCAACTGTAAAGAGATTAGGATTAGAGAGGAATGGAGGCCAACTTTATCTGCAGCAATTAGCCTTAATGGCTCGGAAAGCTGAAGAAGAAGAAGAAGAAGAAGTAAAACATAAGAGATGACTAATTGTCTACTGTAAGTAAACACATAACAGACGAGTAGTTGTCTACTGTAAGATACACATACAACATGAATAATTGTCTACTGTAAAATAAAGATATAACAGATAAATAATTATCTACTGTAAGATAAGCAAATAGCAGATGAATAATTGGGTATTATGAGATAAAAATACAGTAGATGAGTAACTGCCAAATTAACAGGCATAAAATCCTTTGATGAGGTTGAAAGACTCGCCGAAGATAGGAAAAACTGGCGAACTACTTTGCGAGCCCTATGTGACGTTTAACGGCATGGGAAGGATATAAGATATATAAGATGAATAACTGTCTATTATAAGATAAACATATTACAGAAGAATAATTATGTATCCAGCATCATGCCAACAGCCATTGGCCAGCATGCTTTTCCATAATTCTCTGTTCCAGGTGTTACTTAGGAGCTGGACTGATGCTTTTTTTCTCCATCCCACTTCATCAGTCCATCTATCATCTTCCTCTCTTTGTCTGCCTCAGTCACTTTCCCACTTCATCAGTCCATCTACTGTCTTCTTCTCTTTGTCTGCCTCAGTCTCTTTTGCTCTCTATCTTATCATAATTATCTGTTGTAAGATAAACACAAAACAGACAAATATTTGTCTACTGCAAGATAAACAAATAACAAATTAAAGATTCATTGAATTGTTGCTGTTTACTTCAGGGTGAGTGTGTAATATGTGGTGGCAGTACTGAATGTGTACTGTCAACAGACATACCAACAGTAAGTATGTATACTTAACTTGCAGGCAGTGAATTATCCTCCAGACAGTGAATTAACCTACAGACAGTGACTTAGCCTGCAGAAAGTGAATTAACCTACAGACAGTGACATCCTACAGACAGTGAATTAATCTACAGGCAGTAGATTAGTCTCTAGACAGTGAATTATCCTACAGACAGTGACTTAGCCCACAGACAATAAATTAGTCTCTAAACAGTGTATTAGCCTGCAGTCAGTGACAACCTCCAGACAGTGAATTATCCTCCAGACAGTGAATTATCCTCCAGACAGTGAATTATCCTCCAGACAGTGAATTAAAGACAGTAACTTATCCTCCAGACAGTGAATTATCCTCTAGACAGTGAATTAAACTCCAGACAGTGAATTAGGCTCCAGACAGTGAATTATCCTCCAGACAGTGAATTAAACTACAGACAGTAACTTAGCCTCCAGACAGTGAATTATTCTCCAGACAGTGAATTATCCTCCAGACAGTGAATTAAACTACAGACAGTGAATTATCCTCCAGACAGTGAATTATCCTCCAGACAGTGAATTAAAGACAGTAACTTATCCTCCAGACAGTGAATTATCCTCCAGACAGTGAATTATCCTCCAGACAGTGAATTAAACTCCAGACAGTGAATTAAACTCCAGACAGTGAATTAAACTACAGACAGTAACTTAGCCTCCAGACAGTGAATTATTCTCCAGACAGTGAATTATCCTCCAGACAGTGAATTATCCTCCAGACAGTGAAAAAGTCTGTTAAAAATCATAATGGGTAGACTTTGTAAGAAAACTTGTTTCAAGCAAGGAAGAGGATCAAGAGATCATATATTCAATATAAGATAATAATAGAGAAATGCAGAGAGTTTAATGTGAATCTATATTTATCCTTTATAGACTACTCAAATGCATTTGATTGTGTACAAAACCAGAAACTTTGGGAAATAATGGAAAAAATGGGATTTCCAACACATTTGATACAATTAACATCATTGCTGTATCTAGACCAACAAGCAGCAGTAAGAATAAATGGTGAAACAACAACTTAGTTTGACATAAAACAAGTGGTCCGTCAGGGGTGTGTATTGTCACCTTACTTATTTAACTTGTATATTGAAAATAAAATGAGGAATGTTAGAGAAGATGTAGACAAAGAATATTATGATGCCATAACAATTGGAGATATGAAATACCAGAGATCAGATATGCTGATGACACAGTATTACTGTCCACAACACAAAAAGGAATGGAAAAACTAATTATGTCAGTCTGTAAGAACAGCAAAGAGCAAAACCTCTATCTTAATGCGAAGAAAACTAAATTGATGACAACTGACAAAACAAACAAGGTAGCTGAAATGTGTATCAATGAGGAAAAACTGGAAGAAGTGGATCACTACTAACTAATAATGGAGATACAATGAGGGAAATTAAAAGGAAGACATCTGTCGCTCTTCAGAAAGTAAAACAACTAAAGAATCTGTGGAGAGGAACAGACAGAGCTACAAAAATAAGATTTTTAAGGACATGCATCTTTCCCATCTAACTTTTATTAGTAACAATGTGAATTCCATTCAAGAAAAAACAGATATTCTGTCTTCACTGGCTAGCAAAACAGAACCTGAAATTAACAAGGATAAAACCAAAATAATGAACTTCCCATTAATCAAACTGGAAAAATACATGTAGAAGGGACAGATATTGAAGAAGTCAATCAATTTGCATACCTTGGCAGCTACATAGACCAGGATGATGACACCAGAAAGGAAGTTAGAATTAAAATTGCAAAAGCAGCATTAATCTTTAAGAATCTTGAGAACATATGGCATTCAAAAGTTATAAGCACAAAAACCAAGTTAAGACTATTCAATTCAGATGTAATATCCACCCTCATTTATGCATGCGAAAGCTGGAAAAAACTAAAGAAATAGACAAGAAATTAGACTCTTTTGAAAACAAATGCAGGAAAATACTCGGCATCAAGTGGAATTAATTTAAGAACAATTCAGAGATAAGACATGACTGAACAACAACCAATCTCATGGGTAATCAGGAAAAGGAGATGGACATATGTTGATCACGTGATGAGAAGAAATGATCAGAGAATCCCAAAACAAGCTATCAAGTGGAACACAACAGGTCAAAGAAAAAGAGGCAGACCGCGTGAAACTCTGAAGAGGACATTATTAAGAGAGGCCAAATTAATAGGCATAAAATCCCTTGATGAAGTTGAAAGCTTGCCGAAAACAGGAAAAATTAGTGAAATACCTTGCAAGCCGTATGTGACATTTAACGGCATGGGAAGGATATAAGATATAAGATAAGATCTTTCCCATCGCAACATATATCTGTGAGACCTGAAGACTTAACAAAATAGGTGAGAATCACATAAATGCCTTTGAATGTAAATGCTACAGAAAAGTTCTTCAAATATCATGGACGCAAAAAAGAACAAATATATCCATACTAAAAGAACTCAGTATTGAAGGAGGCTGGCTAGTAAAGAGGATTAAACAAAGAAAACTTAAATATTTTGGACACATTAAATGTCATGATAATCTAGAGAAGACTGTCTTAGAAGGCTACATAATGGGAAAAAGAAAGAGAGGAAGACTAAGGCCAAGATGGCTGCAAGACATCGTTGATAATCTGCAAATGGATGCATCAGCAGCAGGGCATCTTTCTTACAACCAAGAGGCCTACAGTAGAGCTGTTAGGGAGACAAAGTTCTGCAAGGGACATGCAAATGAATGAAATGAATGGATGAACCCTTAATAGAACAACAGTAATAGCCTCAGATATTCAGATAACAAAATGCTGATAGCAGAAAACCTATTAGACTTACAGACTTTTGTGACACAAATAAACAGCAAAAGCCAAGAATGTGCACTGGAAATAAATAATAGAAAGACAAAGGTCATGGCAATCAGCATGGAAGAACAAAAAAAATCTCTGTATATAAATATAAATAACAAACACTAGAACAAGTGATAAAATGCATGTATTTGTGAAACTTAAATTAATATAAGAATATGAATTGTCAAATGCTCTTCCAACAGAATGAAAAATGTTACTTCAAGGCAGAAAAACTTATTGCCATAGAGAGCAAAACAACACAACTCCTTATATCATCAGAGAAGTACCAGCTTTGTGCATGCAGCAAAGAACTCAAGCTCATAGATTCAGGGAGATACACAAGAACAAATATATCCATACTACAAGAACTTAATATTGAAGGAGGCTGGCTAGTAAAGAGAATTAAACAAAGAAAACTTAAGTATTCTGGATATATTAAATGTCATGATAATCTAGAGAAGACTGTCTTTGAAGGGTACATAATGGGAAAAAGAAAGAGAGGAAGACCAAAGCAAAGATGGCTGCAAGACATCAATGATGATCTGCAAAAGGATGCATCAGCAGCAGGTCATCTTGCTTACAATTGAGAGGCCTACAGGAGTGCTGTTAGGGAGGCAAAGTTCCACAAGGGACATGCAAATGAATGAATGAATCTCTCTCCAGTTATGGTGACTCCAATTTCCTTTATAACCTCTTCTATGTTGTCTTTCCATCTCTATTTTGGTCTACACTTTGCTTGTGTTTCCTTCATCTCTTGTACATACATAATTTTCATTTGTCTGATCTCTTCCATTGTTTCTACATGACCCAACCAGCACAGTTGTTATGTTTATATTCATTTGCATTTAAATAAGCTGTTTAGTTCAGTGTTCTTTCTAGCTCTCCATTCTCCACTGTTGGTATCTTTTGTGGGCCCAAAGATTCTTCTTAGGATATTGTTCTCAAAGATCTGCAATTGTTGTTCATCTTTCTCTGCTGTACTCCACATTTCTGATCCATACATCATGGCCGGTCTTATTATAGTTTTGTAGATTGTTATTTTGTGTTTTGGAACAGGATTTTGGATTTTAACAGATGTTGCAAGTCAAAGTTTGTTTCATTCCCTATCTGTATTCTACATTTAATTTCCTTACTTGTTATGTTGCTTCTGTTGAAGGTTGTGCCTAGATATTTGTATGTTTGTGCTTTCCTAATGATCAAATCTCCAACATTTATATAATCTGGATAATTCTGCCTCTGTTCTATTGATATCTTCATATACTCTGTCTTATCTTGGTTAATAGTCAAGCCCACTTTTAGTGCCACATCTCTCAAGCGTATGAAGGTATTAATGATTTCTTGTATAGTTTACCCCACCAGGTCAATGTCATCAGCATATCATAGTATTTTAGTTTGTTCTTCTGTACTGCATTCTTCTTTCACTTTTCTGATAACATTTTCTAGTACTAGGCTGAATAGTAATGGAGATAATTTGTCACCTTTTACCACATCAGTACAGACAAATGTAATGTGTCAGCAGCTTTTACAATTCACTATTAAGTTTTCAGCATTCATAAACTGTAATGAAATGTTTTCGTACATGAACATTTATTATTTAAAAGATTCATAATGCTGATCTAATGATCCTTCTGTGCTTGTGACATGATCTTTCTGTGCTTGTCACATGATCCTTCTGTGCTTGTCATATGATCTTTCTGTGCTTGTCACATGATCTTTCTGTGCTTGTCACATGATCTTTCTGTGCTTGTGACATATTCTACTTCTTCTGACCCATGGAACTGTGAGCTGGTGCTCTTTGCAGTCAGTGTGTCGCAGATGTTGAGGTACAGCATCATGTAAGCATGGGAGCTGGCCATGACACTTATTTTTTTCAGTCCATGAGTACAACTAAAAAGAAAGCAGGGGGTGTGCAAATACTTCTTTAGCAGATTCCACCACCATAGGGACTATGGTGATTTCTGCCTCACTAACCAGGCTAGGCCTATTACTTGGGTTGCCAGAGGAAAGGTGTGACAGGGTCTTGGTCAGTTGTGGATCACCAATCCTGATTCCAGCATGTCAGCTATGGGCAGGTAACTACCAGAACTGACAATGATAAAGGAAGAAGCATTGCAGAGAGCTAAAACTTGATTGGAACTACTAGCAAACACACTCTTGGATGGTTGCTGTGGCATGCAGCAGAGCATATATGGGGCTGTCCTGAATGCAATGACAACAGAGTCTGATTGTGAACCTTTCAACCTTTGAAAATATGAAAAGGGGAGGCAGGTAGTGATGATCATAACCCCAGGTTCAAAGTTAAGGGTAATACTTTTATTTATTGTTACCTTCACTGCTTCATTACAAAAAAATCATAAACAATTATTTTACTTGAGAAAAATGGTCTGAAGTGAGGGTTTTATTTCTGTTGAGATACACCAAGTAATTTATGACAGATTTGAAAAACCAGCAGATCTGCTTGTCAGAATGTTTGAAGATACAAACCTCATACATGAATCAAAAAGAAGAGCATACATATTACTTCAGAATATCATTTCAAATTTCACTGCCTTTTTTTGTGGTATTTTTTCATAAAGAAAATTGATAATGTATGAAAATATTGACGAGACATATCGTATATTTTCATGAAAGGTGCTGCAGTAGATATGGAGTTGCTCCAAGGAGAATTGAACTGTTTTCATGAAAAGAAAGAAGTTCTGAATGCGATTCATATTTTGTGATTAATTTCCAAAAGTTATTGTGCTAATTTGCATTCTGTATTTTAAAGTGATGATAAATAAACATGTTTGTTTATCTTGTAATGTTTACACTAATGTCTGACCTCTCCCTATAGCTGCCAACATATGGCCATATCAATTTATAGTTGATGACTGGTGCCAGATGTGCCCATAAGCTGGAACATGACAGCATCTTGGATCAGTAGTAATGGGCTCTGGAAAATATGACATTAAAATTAGCAGAGGCAGGAATGGCCAGAAACGCTTTCAGTAGAATGAAAAAGAAATTTACTTACAAACAGATAGTGCAGATTTCGGAGACAAGAGTGAACAGACACTACCTCACACATGTAAAAGAATTGTTATTATGAGAGTGGGTAAAAAAAGTGACTATAATTTTGTAGATTCCTGATCTAAATGAATATTCTTAGGATGTTTATGAAACTCTTCTACAATGTTATGAAAATGAAGGAGATGGCTTTCTATGATGTGTAGTCACTAGAGATGAATGCTGAATGCCTTACTGCCAGCCAAAGACAAAGCAAGCCAGAAAGGACTGGCAACATACTTCCTTGCTGAAATCAAAGAAATTCTTTACAACTCAGTCAGCTGGAAAATTGATGCTCACAATCTTCTGGGACTGTAAATACCCAGTCCTGGAACATCACATGTTCAACAGAGAAAGATACTGTGATCTGCTTGGGAACCACTTGAAACCATCCACATGGTCAAAACATGGTTTGCTCTGTTCTGGTGCTTTGTTACAGTATGATAACATGCAGCCTCATAAAGCACATGCAACAGCTAAAAAATTATGCATCTATGTTTTGAGTGTCTTCCACATCCTGTATATTCATCCAACCTTACACTGTGTGATAATGATGCATTTAGACCTCTCCAGAAGATTGCAGATGAGAAGTGTAGTCTGGACAATGATTCAAAAGTGGCAGCATCAGAAATTTTTGTTTTCCTCAAGGAATCCAAGTGTTACTGAAGAACTAGCAGACCATGATGGGTGGGGAACTAGCAGACCATGGTGGGTGAGGACTATGTTGAAAAGCATTAAGGAGTTTGAATCATATTTGTACATTTTATGTTAATTAAAAAATAGTTTGGTCACCTTTTGACTAAGTTTTCTAAACAGAAAATAGTTTGGTCACCTTTTGACTAAGTTTTCTAAACAGAAAATAGTTTGGTCACCTTTTGACTAAGTTTTCTAAACAGAAAATAGAAATAAGACTGAGGCCCTAGAAATATGCATATACAGAAAATCTGATTTTTTTTTGGTGGTTTTGAGGGGGGAGGGGTAGAACAGTGACATTTTGTCATATTTGCCACTCTTTAAGTACAATTTCTAAGATTATTGGACATAATGTCTAGCCAGCAGAGCTTGAAAACAAGGTAGATCATGGGAAACAATGATGACTGTCAGGCAGGTTGTTTCTTTTGTGTGGGAAAGTCAGGGTAATATCTCATCTCTTTCTAGTGTTTTTAATTAACAACCTGATTAGAAGGTATGGATCTGCATGGTCCCCATGATTTTTTATCCAAGAAAATTTTCTGGATCCACTTCAGGACTTCAAGCAGGTCAGCATAACTCACTCTATATTTGACATAATACCTGTTCTCCAAGATCACGAGAGCTTTGGCTAGAGAGAATACAAGTCCAGGGTTCCAGGAAAATAGAGACAAAAGAAAGAAGCAGACACAAGGTTCAAGTACTGACCTATATGAGGCCGTTTATTGGTCTATGTGATGGAGCTGTATTCTTAATTCACTTGTTTGCTGCAGTTGCATGTACTCATATTATGGGCTCCACCGAGGTGGCTAGAAACAGCTATCAAATTATAATGACCTTGATGATGGTGATGGAGTTTTGTGTGGTACTCTTCTTGTTGCCTGCATACTCTACGTCTGCAGATAAATTTTACCCAGGCTCGCAGTTCCTCTCAGTGGCAAAATAGCAGCACAGAAATGATATATATATAATGATTTTTAATGGTACACTGGATGACGATGAGACGATGTGACAATGCATGAACCATTCCAAGGACACACATTCAGGATGTAAACCTCAAGGCAACCACCCAGAACAAGTTCCCAGTGTCTAATGTCCTAAGACTTCAACGCCAGTGGGATCTCCTGCCTGCTATATTCTATTCTAATGAGCTATTACAAACTAGTTACACATTTCATAGACTAACTAACTACAACTTCCTAATCGAAATACAAATCTTGATACTAAGTCCTAACCATCATTTTTATTTCATCTCGTTTCTTAGTCCTTTTGTCATCTGCTAGTTCTTTGTCACCTGCTCTCTTTCCTTTCTTTCTGTTCACCTGCTGCACAGTGCCTCTTGCTGAGTGACAAACCAGAGGATAGGATTTTCCCGATCACTTGTACTTAGTTTCTCCTTTTCAAACAAAGCTTATGTTAACTGTCTACTTCTAATATACTGCTACATATAGTTACATGAGAACGCACAGCTAATTCTCCCTTTCACGATTGTTTATTTTACTGTGTATGATACAGATCCAAAAATGTTGTCCTGGTTTCCATGGTTACTCCTGTTCATCATGTCCTGGAGGTTTCAAGAATCCATGTAATGGAAATGGAAAGGTGAGATATAGTAACTTTCAACTGTATATAGATTTGTGTGTGTGTATGTGCGTATGTGTCTTTTAATATTATAGAATAATAAGAGATTTTGCTTATTAGTTAATACAAGTAATGTTCTTCAGACGACTCCAAGTTCTGCTCATATAAAACATACACATAACAACCATAACATATAACGACAATGAAGTGACACTGAAGTCAACTTTTATGATGACCACGTATTCTACAGACAATCATAGTGATAAAGACAGACAGAGGCGTATGATTCAGTCTTACAAAATGACAAAGGAAATGAAGAAATTGAGCAGAAACACAAATGGCAGAAAATGAGGATGTAAGATGAGAATGTATAAATGAAGAACATACAACATCCAATATTTTAGTGTACACCTTTTTTCAAGGATTACATACAAGGACAATAAAACACATAAAAAATGGGGGAAAAAAACGTAATTTTTTGGTCTCCTCCTGCTTCGAAAGACGGCCATGAATGGTCCAGGTAAACAAGAATGTAGTGTGGGAATGAAGTGATTGGTTGAGAATTCATGTAAAATAAAAACTGCAAACAATTGGAAACCTTTAGCATAAAACAAGTGGTATGAGTTGAAAGTGAGAAGAACAATAGTTGGGAATGGCGTGGAATTCAAAAAGAGGCGAGAAATCTGTAAATACCTGAAGGCAGTTACAGAAGAAAGAGAGGGCTACAGGAATAAAGACAAAACAACAGCAGAATGTGTGGGCCTGGGCTGAAGGAATAAAGTTAAAACAACAGCAGAATGTGTGGGCCTGGGCTAAAGGAATAAAATTAAAACAACAACAGAATGTGTGGGCTTGGGCTAGGAGAATAAAGATAAAACAACAGTAGAATGTGTGGGCCTGGGCTAGGAGAATAAAGATAAAACAACAGCAGAATGTGTGGGCCTGGGCTAGGAGAATAAAGATAAAACAACAGCAGAATGTGTGGGCCTAGGCTGAAGGAATAAAGATAAAACAACAGGAGAATGTGTGGGCCTGGGCTAGGAGAATAAAGCTAAAACAACAGCGGAATTACTGTGGCTGGGATAGAGGAATAAAGCTAAAACAACAATGGAATGAATATGGCTGGGCTAAGGGAATAAAGCTAAAACAACAGCTGAATAGATGTGGCTGGGCTACGGGAATAAAGCTAAAACAACAGTGGAATGAGTGGGGCTGGGCTAGGAGAATAAAGATAAAACAACAATGGAATTAGTGTGGCTGGGTTATGGGAATAAAGCTAAAACAATAGCGGAATGAGTGGGGCTGGGCTAGGAGAATAAAGATAAAACAATAGCAGAGTGTGAAATCAGAAGAAACAGAAACACCAAAACAACTTTGCCGGATATTACAACAAATTTGGGATCTAGAAAAAGCCCCAGAGGAGTGGAAAACTGGGCTTATAGTAAAACTACCAAAGAAGGGTGACCTCAGAGATTGCGGGAACTGGAGAGGCATTACCCTACTGCCACTCACCAGTAAAGTATTTTGCAGAATAATCATCAACAGAATTGTACCAACACTTGAGGAAAAACTTCGGAAAGAGTAGGCAGGATTTAGGAAAGGAAGATCATGCATAGACCACATATTTGTACTTAGACAAATATTAGAACAGGCAAATGAGTGGCATAGCACAACATATGCATTACTCATAGATTTTGAGAAAGCCTTTGACATTGTCAACAGAGATGCACTGTGGAAAATCCTAAGATGGCATGGCCTCCCCCACAAGATAGTAAATGTAATCAAAGCCCTATATGAGGGTTTTCAGTGCAAAGTGATCTGTGGAGAATATACCTCCAGCAGCTTTAGGGTACAAACAGGAGTGAAACAGGGATGTGTACTATCACCAACATTATTTATCTTGGCAGTAGACTGGTTAATGAAGGAGGCAACATCAGACAAACGCAGAGGATTACAATGGACCCTTGACACAGTGCTGGAGGACCTTGACTTTGCGGACAACATTTGTCTATTATCAAGCAGTCACAAAGATATGCAAGATAAAATAAACAAGCTAACTCAGAATGCAAAAAACATAGGACTAAAGATCAACGTAGGAAAGACAAAGTTAATGAAGCAAAATGTGAACAGAAATGTACTCAGAGTAGATAACAAGTTAGTGGAGGAGGTCAACGAATTTGTATACCTTGGCAGCAGAGCAGTAGAAAATGGAGACAGCACAGAGGACATCAACACCAGACTTTCTAGAGCAAACCAGGCTTTTGCAATGCTACAGACTATATGGAAATCAAAAAAACTAAGCATAAATATGAAAATCAGGATATTTAAGAGTAATGTTCTAAGTGTACTACTCTATGGAAGTGAATACTGGAAAATCACTAAAACCATAGAAAACAAGTTGAATTCTTTCCAGACTAAATGTTTACGAAGAATTAGAAGAATATTGGCCAAACACTATAAGAAATAACATCTTATTGGCAGAAATGCAGATGAAGCCACTGACAGCAGTTATTGAGGAAAGACGCTGGCGATGGTTGGGACATGTGCTCCGAATGACTGACAACTCACTACCAAAAATAGCACTAAGATGGACACCACAGGGGAACAGAAGTAAGGGTAGACCAAAAGAGACATGGAGAAGAACAACAGAAAGGATGTTGAACAATAGAGGGCTCACCTGGGCAAGAGCAGAAAAAAAGGCGAAGGACAGGCATCTGTGGAAAACCCTTGCGGAAGCCCCATGTGCCCTGGGCACTTAAGGTTCAGAGAGAGAGAGAGAATAGCAGAGTGAGTGGGGCTGGGCTAGGGGAATAAAGATAAAACTTAGCGAAATGAGTGGGGCTTACACAAGAAAGTGCAGTATAGACAGCAGAAAGTAGTGGAAATCTAAAGAAGTTTAGAAAGTTGAATTCATTGTTAATTACAGCTGGGTGGAGACAGCCAGCCTCTAAAATAAAGAGCTGTTCTAGAGCCTTACGGGAACATTTATCAGAAGAATAGGAGTGGATTGCTTAACAGAAATGCCCCATTTTCCTTGGTGGTTTCTTTGCCCCATGTTACAGTTGCCTGCTCCATGTTACAGTGTCTGTTCCATGTTACAGTCTGTTCCATGTTCCATGTTACAGTGTCTGTTCCATGTTACAGTCTGTTCCATGTTCCATGTTACAGTGTCTGTTCCATGTTACAGTCTGTTCCATGTTACAGTGTCTGTTCCATGTTCCATGTTACAGTGTCTGTTCCATGTTACAGTCTGTTCTATGTTCCATGTTACAGTGTCTGTTCCATGTTACAGTCTGTTCCATGTTCCATGTTACAGTGTCTGTTCCATGTTACAGTCTGTTCCATGTTACAGTGTCTGTTCCATGTTACAGTGTCTGTTCCATGTTACAGTGTCTGTTCCATGTTACAGTCTGTTCCATGTTCCATGTTACAGTGTCTGTTCCATGTTACAGTGTCTGTTCCATGTTACAGTCTGTTCCATGTTCCATGTTACAGTCTGTTCCATGTTACAGTGTCTGTTCCATGTTACAGTCTGTTCCATGTTCCATGTTACAGTGTCTGTTCCATGTTACAGTCTGTTCCATGTTACATGTTACAGTGTCTGTTCCATGTTACAGTCTGTTCCATGTTACATGTTACAGTGTCTGTTCCATGTTACAGTCTGTTCCATGTTACATGTTACAGTGTCTGTTCCATGTTACAGTCTGTTCCATGTTACATGTTACAGTGTCTGTTCCATGTTACAGTCTGTTCCATGTTACATGTTACAGTGTCTGTTCCATGTTACAGTCTGTTCCATGTTCCATGTTACAGTGTCTGTTCCATGTTACAGTGTCTGTTCCATGTTACAGTCACTTGCTCCATGTTACAGTGTCTGTTCC
Source organism: Achatina immaculata (assembly GCA_009760885.1). Classification (NCBI taxonomy): domain Eukaryota; kingdom Metazoa; phylum Mollusca; class Gastropoda; order Stylommatophora; family Achatinidae; genus Lissachatina; species Lissachatina immaculata. The sequence goes on from CM019699.1 coordinate 44,189,495, forward strand.
ACTGTTCCATATGATGCCTGGTACTAATATAAGATCATGAGATGTGTCAGATTATAAAAATTTGAAACATGAAAAAGGAAAACTTGATAAAGAAAACTGGGTATTAACATTTCCAGTTAAAACTGTTTCTTTGTCTTCATTGTGAACATGGAAAATATCTGGTCTGATGGGTTCATATATAATCAGTTGTATTATCATAGTAACAGATATACTGGGCTAATTCTTATGAGACTGTATATCATTTAATGCACTGATAGCTGCATGTACAGCTTATTTTTGTTGCAGGAAAAATTGTATAATATCAGAGACAGATTCCCCAATACAACTGTATCACGTAGCAAGTTTTTACAGCTAAAGTTGGAGTAGAGTTTGCTGTCAGCAGTTCACACACTCTCTGTTCTTCATGAACTACACTATGAACTACACTATGAACTACACTATGGACTACACTATGAACTGCACTACCCCTGTGCTGAATTATGAACAATTGTGTGTGTGTGTGCGTGCGTGCATGTGTGTGTGTAAAAAAAATAATAAATAAAATTCACATCCCTATTTCTGCAGTGCAGTGATGGTATGTATGGAAATGGTCACTGCCAATGTGAGAAAAACTTCAAGGGAACTGCATGTGAATTTTGTAAGAAGAGGAACGCATTTGGAACCAACTGTAATGAAAGTAAGTCTTTGCTGTATCTGCTCACTCTTTCCACTTGTTCTCTGGTTATACTTTTTGACGGACTGAAGGGAGGATCTCTTAAAGGTAGAATGATAAATGACTTGAGTGAAATGCAAAGAAACTTTATATATTCTGAAATAGTTTGTAAAGCTTCCTTTTCTTCACAAATTGTTTCAGCTTACATATAGAATCAGGAATGACTTGGATATCTTAGATCTTACATCCTTCAATCAATCAATCAAGTTCCGTGCCACGTGGCATAGGCGATCCTTTCTCTCCACAATTCTCTGTCTTTAGACTTGATTATGAGATCCACTGGTGACTTTCTTCCTAGCCACACTGACAGCCTATCCAGTAACTTCTCTCTCTGTCTTCCTCAGTCTCTTCCTCCCTCAATTTTTCCAGTTGCCACAACGTGTTCCAATTTTCCTCTTCTCAGAAAATGTCCTACAAATCTCGTTTGTCTGCTTCTGATCTTTGCCATAATTTGCCTTTTAACTCCAGCCTCTCTTAAGACTTCTTCATTGGTTTTCTTAGCTGTCCATGGTACCTTCAACATCTTTCTTATAAACCACATTTCCATTGCCTCCATTTCTCACTGTATTCTCTTATTCATGGACCATGCTTCACGGACCATGCTTCACATCCATAAAACAAAACTGGTTCGATATAACATTTAAATACTCAGAATCTTGTCTCCATTGATATGGATCTGTTGCACAAGATGTTTCTCATTGTCTTAAATGCTGACTTGGCCTGAGCGCGTCTGCCTTTTATTTCATTGTGACATTTCCCATCAGCTGTTGTAATCGTTCCTAAGTACTTGAATCTATCAACTTGTTTCAGATTTGTGCCATCGATGGTAATGCTACATTTTGTGGCATTCTTTTCTTTAAGATGACCATCACTTCAGTCTTCTTTTTATTCAGGCTGAAACCTTTACTTTTACCACGATGTCCAGAAGACTGTAGCTCCCCTTCACTTTTAGCAATCAGAACTGTGTCGTCTGCATATCTTAAGTTGTTAAGGTTGTACCCGCCAACTGATATTTCTGGTAAGCTCTCTATATTCCTCATTATTTTTTTGCTGTACAAGGAGAAGAGGTCAGGAGATAGAATGCATCCTTGTCTCACTTCTAATTTTATGTCTTGGAATGCTCCTATTTGATTCTCAACCTTCATTGCTGCTGATTACAGTTAAACATCACATAGGGCTTGAATGGTAGTTTGCCAAGATTTCGTGTTTTTGACAAGCTTTTTAACCTCATCAAGGGATGTTAATCCCACCAAACTGGCATCTTTTAACAATGTCTTCTTTAGAGTTTCACGTGGTTGACCTCTTTTTCTAAGGCCTTTTGTGTCCCACTTGATAGCTTGTTTTTGGGATTCTCTGGTTGTTTCTTCTCAGCACATAACCGAAATATGTCCATCTTTTTCTGATCACCTAAGAAACAGGCAGTTGTTTGTTCATCTGTCTTATATCTGCGTTGTTCTTGAATTCATTCCACTTTATACCAAGTATTTCCCTGAGACATTTGTTTTCAAAAGAGTCTAATTTCTTGTCTATTTCTTTAGATGCTTTCCAGCTTTCACATGCATATGAAATAGTATTCTTTCTATAGTGGTGCTCTCTTTCTCTACAAGAATTGAAGGCCACTGAAATAGTTAGTGGTGCCACTGAAGGCAGAATGCCTGAACAAGAACACGCTAGATTGGCCAGCTATGTGTGTTTACTGAAAGAGTGTAATTTACTCTTACTACTCAAGTTAACTATTCTAAGAGTTGGAATCCACCAAATGGTTATTAAACTAAACGAAAGGTAACAACACACCCAGATTCTCAACAAAATCACGCCATTCAATATAGATAACTTTGACCACAAGACCAATGATAACCATTCTGTCATTCTTCAATACGATACAGGAAATGTACATGTATCACGACAGGGTCTCCAGTTTTACAGTTTCAAAGATCAATCAAAACTTTAATATGAAAATGTTATGAGGATGACGTAATGAGCAATGAATAAACAGGGAAAACAGACAACTCAACACCGAGCAAGGAAGTTATTCCGCCATAGGACAAAATAAGACTCAAGACAAACTTACAGACTAATATCCTAATACCCACTGATCCAAGCTATGGAAATCAATAACTCAATGAAAACCCTTCAACCTAAATCCTACACCACTATGTCCACAAGGACAACCAACTGTTCTTTACGTAATAGAACCATGGTCCTATTCTTACAAGAACTGTAACAAAAATCGAGGTTCTACCTCTCAACCATGACTGAAAAACTCTAACTCTACTCCTAAGTCTTTTCTGTCTGAGTTCTCCCTTTCTCTGTGCCTCTTCTGTTTTTATATTCCCCGGCTCTGGTGTGAAATCACGTGATATTTTACTCATTCGTCTCATGATGTTAATAATATTTCTAGAACTTTCAGTAATGTTCACAAGTCTTGTTTGTAGTTAAACTGACTTATTAGGCTTAACTAGCACGGTACGAAAAGTCTGATTATTACGTGAAAGACAGAGAGAAATTTCTAGGTCTTAACCTCTCCACCTTAGGGAGTTAAAACTCTTCTCCCCTTATGCCAGTTCTATACTGTATACATAAATGAGGGTGGATATTACATTTGAATTAGATATCAAACAATCATTTATTGGATACGCAAAATCTACACAGTAAAGTGTTATAAATATGTCAAAACAGATCTATGTTATCAGACCTGATTACAGAAATTAGATCACAGGGCAGGCAACAAAACATGGAGAAAACTATTAACTCTATTCTGACAACTTGCCTTTCGGATTTAACACCACAAGAACTTGTTGCAGAAAAAAATGACAAATCTATACAGACATGAGGAGATGTTCATCCTGTCTACTCAGATACAGCTGAATACTTCATTGTCTGAGAACTCCACTATCTGTAAGCAAGGACGAATAACATCTGTAAGGAAAATTACCCTTCCCATTCCTTTCATCAAGATTACTGTCTATCACAATTGCTCAGTGACAGATCAGCATTTATTACTCCAGAAATATGAGGAATCTAAAACATTGTCAAACATCTTACTTATTTGTTTTCTTCTCTCCTCTCTCTGTCTGTCCCTCATTTACACAGATGTGTATATGTGACACAGATTTATACACATATTATGATGAGTCAAAAAATCATCACATTTCTCAGTACTCTCATTTTGGTCAAGGTAATGTTATGTGTTCCATTATTCTGAAAATGTGCATTCCCCTTTTAGACAATGAATCGTGAGATAAGTGATCAGCAGAAGGAAGATGGCGGACAGCAAGGGCCCTCACTCATGTCCTTCTTAGGCATTATTGAAGAAAGGGCTGAATGTTTCTGCGGTTGCTTGTGAAAGTGTGGAAGGGGAAGGAACTGTTGATGACAGTGGGTAAGGAAGTGGTTCAAAAGGTTCAGGTCTGGGAACACTGACATCAAATAAATTCCCAGGTCAGGATGCCCTTCAACCGCCAGTGATGAAGCCGTGCACCAAGCTGTTGAGGACAATCCCAGTACCCGTACTTGGCCCTTGTCAGCCCAGCTGAGTCCTTCTTAGAGCACTATAGTTTTAGCCTTGTCAGCCCAGCTGAGTCCTTCTCAGAGCACTATAGTTTTAGCCTTGTCAGCCCAGGTGAGGCCTTCTCAAAGCACTATAGTTTGGGCCTTGTCAGCACAGGTGAGACCTTCTCAAAGCACTATAGTTTTAGCCTTGTCAGCCCAGCTGAGACCTTCTCAAAGCACTATAGTTTTAGCCTTGTCAGCCCAGGTGAGGCCTTCTCAAAGCACTATAGTTTTAGCCTTGTCAGCCCAGCTGAGTCCTTCTCAAAGCACTATAGTTTGGGCCTTGTCAGCCCAGGTGAGGCCTTCTCAAAGCACTATAGTTTTAGCCTTGTCAGCCCAGGTGAGGCCTTCTCAAAGCACTATAGTTTGGGCCTTGTCAGCCCAGCTGAGTCCTTCTCAAGGCACTATAGTTTGGGCCTTGTCAGCCCAGGTGAGGCGTTCTTAATGCACTATAGTTTGGGCCTTGTCAGCCCAGGTGAGGCCTTCTCAAGGCACTATAGTTTGGGCCTTGTCAGCCCAGGTGAGGCCTTCTCAAAGCACTATAATTTGGGCCTTGTCAGCCCAGGTGAGGCGTTCTCAAGGCACTATAGTTTGGGCCTTGTCAGCCCAGGTGAGGCGTTCTCAAAGCACTATAGTTTGGGCCTTGTCAGCCCAGGTGAGGCGTTCTCAAGGCACTATAGTTTTAACCTTGTCAGCCCAGCTGGGCCCTTCTCAAAGCACCATAGTTTAGCATTTGTATGAGCTCTGCTTCAGCTGCAGGCAGCTTTCCATGTCTCCCATGATCTCACACTCCAGAAAGTACATAGACATGCTGGCATCTGCCGTCAACTGTTGGCAAACTCACGTGACAAAAGGTTTCTCTGCTGTATCGTCACTGGGGATGAAAAGTAGATTTTTCTGTGATACCCCAAGCATAGGTACCCAATGGCTCCAGACAGATCAGGTGGCAAAGACGGTTGTCCAAGAGGTTAATTCGAGAAGGTTATGCTTCACATCTAGTGGAATTTCGAGGGCCCTCTGCACTTGGAGTTGGTTCCATTTGGTAGCTCATTGGATGGGAATCTGTATGCTGAGCAACTGAAGTGACTGCATAATGTTCTCTGCGCCTAATACCCAGCACTTACTGACAGGAAGGGTACTTCTCCAGCACGACAACCCGCCAGTGCACACTTCCAGCGTGGTCCATGGACAACTCACGGAACTGAAGGGAATCTAAATCCTGCCCCATCCACCGTACAGTCACCACCTTGCACCCTCTGACTACCATCTATTCTGTGCAATGGCACACTTCCTTCAAGAGCAGGAATTCAGTTCCCTGGAAGAAGCTGAAGCCAGTGTGAGAGATTCCTTGGCCTCAAATCCTTCCGAGTGGTACTGCAAAGCATTCCTTGCACTGGCTGAGCAATGGCAGAAGACCACTGAAAGCTGTGGAATGTATTTTGAAGAGTGAAGTTACACCATTATTAACATTACATACCACAGGGAACACTGCTTAGTAAATGTTATGTTGTTGGTTTTGTGCAGCGGTGAAACACTGCAAAAATGTGATGAATTTTTGACCCAACCCAGTATGTGTGTGCACATGCATGCTCAGTGGTCAGTGATAACACACCATATACAAGCACATATTTTTTATAACCTACATTTGTAGCTGATGTTGAAGCAGGCAGATTAAACAATGAAGCTTTATTTTCAAGGATAAAGAGCTGGACACACAGGCAGTGGAAATAGGTGCAGATGTTTAAATAACACCTGAACAAGTGTCTTTCATAAACTTTGTATTCATCATCAGTTACATAATTACAGTTGACAGTCCACATATTTGTGCTAGTGTTGTGATAGTTTCACAGTAGAATTGCTAAGGATTATAGTGGCTCCACACATCCACATCACCAGCACTGTTTCAGTCAACAAGAGGTCCATGGTGGTGCAACTTGAGCTTAGTAAGGTGCAGGTGGAAGTTCGACAGAACCAAATAGGGGCTTGTATGGTAGATAATCCAGCACACAAACATTGAACTGCTCTAATGACACAACACTCTTCTCTGTAAACTGGGCACTAAAAAAAATCCCACCGCATAGTTTTTCATGTGCATGAAACAAAGGTGGCTTATTCTCATTACACATTTCCATTTATTCTTTGCTAAATTTCTGACTTGCATTTACCATCATAAATTTCTGACTTCAATTTGCATATCTCGGCAGCTACATAGACCAGGATTGTGACACCAGAAAGGAAGTTAAAATTTAAACTGCAAAAGCAGCATGACCTTCAAGAATCTTGAGAACATATTGCATTCAAAAGTTATAAGAACAAAAACCAAGTTAAGACTATTCAATTCAAATGCAATATCCACCCTCATTTATGCATGTGAAAGCTGGAAAACAACTAAAGAAACAGACAAGAAATTAGACTCTTTCAGAAACAAGTGCCTCAGGAAAATACTCAGTATAAAGTGGAATGAATTCAAGAACAATGCAGAAACAAGACAGATGAGCAAACAACAACCCGTCTCATGGGTGATCAGAAAAAGAAGATGGACATGTGTCAGTCATGTGATGAGAAGAAACAATCAGAGAATCCCCAAACAAGCTATCAAGTGGAACACAACAGGCTGAAGAAAAAGAGCTCGACCACTTGAAACCCTAAAGAGGACATTGTTAAGAGAGGTCAGTTCACTGGCATAGCATCCCTTGATAAGACTGAAAAACTCGCAGAAGATAATGAAATCTTGGTGAACTACCATGTGAACTCTACGTGACATAAAGCAGCAAGGGAAGAATGTGAGAAGGAATTTCTGACTATTTAGTACAAATTAAAGGAAAAAATATCAGAAACTGGTACCAACGATGTGACAAACTGCAGCAGTTTGAGTGTATGTCACTTGCTGAAGTCTCTGTCACTGGGTAAGTGAAGGCAATATAATTAAGTTACTACATAATTAAGTTATTACATAATTAAGTTATTACATAATTAAGTTATTACATAATTAAGTTACTACATAATTAAATTAATACATCATTAAGTTATTATATAATTAAGTTATTAAGTTTTGGCAACATCATTCCAGCTCTCTCTTCTCTTCCATTCAGCCCTCTGCCAAATTTAAGCTTCTCAGGCTAACTACAATAACAATGTCACTCATCCCACTTTAATGACTACACCACTGAATGTCCTACATGCACTGAACCTCTGTCCTGATTGAGAATTGTCTCAGAGACAGTTAGAGGAAGCCACTTGCTAGACAACAGGGGATGTAACTGGGGGTGAACAAATAAAAATGTTTCAGTTTTATGTGTTTCCTTAAAACAAGCCATTTATTTTAAGACTCCCCACAAATTTATCAATGCTGAGATGAAATTTATCAATGCTGAGATGAAATTTATCAATGCTGAGATGAGATTTATCAATGCTGAGATGAGATTTATCAATGCTGAGATGAGATTTATCAATACTGAGATGAGATTTATCAATGCTGAGATGAGAATAATGAGCTTATAAATTCACAGCCTGCACCTGCAGATATGGCCAGTGTGACAACGGCCCTCTGGGGACAGGAGTGTGCAAAAATGGGACCTGTCAGTTAGGTTTTACTGGAGAGAACTGTGCCAGAAGGCTCACTCCTTGTAGAAATACTACAAACCCGTGTGGTGCTTTTGCTGCATGTTACCTGGGGGAGAAAAATGCCCCAAGGTGAATATTTGTGTTATGTGTGATGTTATCTTTGTGGATTATGTTATCTTTGTGGTGTATGTTGTCTGTATGGTGAATAGTGTCTATCTGGTGTGTAATGTGTGTGAGGTGTATGATGTTCATATAATATGTAATGATTGTGAGATGTACAATGTTTGTATAATATATGATGAATCTGAAATGTATGATGTATATGTAATATACGATGACTATGAGATGTATGTCTGCGTAATATATGATGATCATGAGATGTATGTATGTGTAATATATGATGATCATGAGATGTACAAGAAAGATGAACTGTGGATGGATTTTGAAAGGCAAATGTCGACCACAGATGACTATGTTTGATGATATCATTATCAAGGCCATAAACTAGAGCTGGCCTAGATCCTACTCCATCTCTGATAAGAGGCTGAAAGTCAACAGGCTGAGCCTGGTCAGTGGAGTAATACTCACTGTGTTGGTTCCCAAGTGGGCAGAATCTGCCAGGAAGTTGCCTTTTAAGTCCAGTTAAGATCTTCAGGCTAGTCATCATAATTCACCTTCTGCTGGACACGACTCCCATGTGACTAAAGTGTTGCTTGGTGACAACATCCTCCTGGTATTTTCAGGGACCAACAAACATTAACAAACAAATAAGGAATAAAAAAGTTAATTATGTGGTGTAGATTTACAGTATGAAACTGATACATGGATAATGAACTTAAACATTGCTTATTCTGGGTCAAAGATTTCTTATATTCCAATTCTGAGTCATTGTTTTCACACTCAACCAACCAACTTCAAAACTGCATTCTATATTTAACTATACACAGAAAGAAGTCATTCATTTAGGTCAGTCATTATTTCTTGTGTAATCTTTTATTTCAAAAAGCAGTCAGAATACTTGACAACATAACAAGTAAATTAAACAAAACTGAGAAATTAAGAGATAAGTAAAGTGGGTTCTTTCTAAGTTTTCAATGTAGTAAATTAGATGATAAGGTGGGTTCTTTCTAAGTTTTCAATGTAGTAAATTAGATGATAAAGTGGGTTCTTTCTAAGTTTTCAATGTAGTAAATTAGATGATAAAGTGGGTTCTTTCTAAGTTTTCAGTGTAGTAAATTAGATGATAAAGTGGGTTCTTTCTAAGTTTTCAGTGTAGTAAAATAGGTGATAACATGGGTTCTAAGTTTTCAGTGTAGTAAATAAAGTGGATTCTCTAAAAACCTTAGTGTTGTGAAACAAATGAGAAAGTGGGTTCTCTACACGTTTTTAAGTGCTGTGAAATGATGAGAAAGTGGGTTCTCTGCAAGTTTTAGTGTTGTGAAATGATGAGAAAGTGGGTTCTCTGCAAGTTTTCAGTGTTGTGAAATGATGAGAAAGTGGGTTCTCTGCAAGTTTTTAGTGTTGTGAAATGATGAGAAAGTGGGTTCTTTGCAAGTTTTTAGTGTTGTGAAATGATGAGAAAATGGGTTCTCTGCAAGTTTTTAGTGTTGTGAAATGATGAGAAAGTGGGTTCTCTGCAAGTTTTTAGTGTTGTGAAATGATGAGAAAGTGGGTTCTCTGCAAGTTTTTAGTGTTGTGAAATGATGAGAAAGTGGGTTCTCTGCAAGTTTTTAGTGTTGTGAAATGATGAGAAAGTGGGTTCTCTGCAAGTTTTTAATGTTGTGAAATGATGAGAAAGTGGGTTCTCTGCAAGTTTTCAGTGTTGTGAAATGATGAGAGAGTGGGTTCTCTGCAAGTTTTTAGTGTTGTGAAATGATGAGAAAGAGCTAGAAATGACACTAAGACATAGACTTATGGCTGTAGAGACGACTTGGGATTATTTCATGCAAGTGCTAGAGCACAGTTGGTGCTATACAAGTGCAACTTTGAATCTTGAATTTGAAAAAAAAAAGTAGTGCAACAAATAGTTGATAAAGAACAACCAGATTTAGATGTCAGCCAGCTTGAACAGGAAATTGTGACCCAATATAAGACTGGGAAATGTCTCAATGCATCATTTGTTATAGGTTTGTTGGCCCATATTCACCATGTTTGGGAAGCCATTTAAAAAAATACTGCACTACACCTGTACTCATTGATAGCATCTATCCTATATCATCTGTTAGCCTTAGAGTTGTCCTTTTACAGTGGGTGTGCAATTAAATGACAGAATTTTGAAATGGTTGTGTTGACTTCGAAGACAGTTATCATGTTTGTACATACATTTCCTTCATTATAATTATTATTATTGGTTTTCACTTACAGCAGTAGTGTGGCTTTCATTTTCTCTAAATATTACTTGTATGTTTCTCTAAATGTTACTTGTATGTTTCTCTAAATATTACTTGTATGTTTCTCTAAGTATGATAAGCAATACTTGGACATGTTACATTAAGAGGTCTTAATATTTTCTACAGATGTCACTGTAAGCCGGGCTATAAAGAAGTTGGAGGTCATTGCTTGGAAATTGATCAGTGTGCAAGTGAAGACAATGGTGGCTGTCACCTGCAGGTTCTTGGCTGTTGCTTTCTAATCTTATTACTTAATACTCCTGTCTGTTATCATCTGCTAGCAAACTGCCTTTATTTATTATCTATGCTGTTTTCTGTAGCAAAATTTTACAAGTTTAATACCAAGAATAGAAAGAAATCAGATGGAAAGAATATTTGGAAAAACTACTAAACTGTGAAGAGCCTATGATCACGCTACCATGCCAGGAAATACAGACTTGTGAACCTGAAATAGAGGAACCAGACTTGGATTTGCAAATGGAATTGCTGCAGAACTGATTATGGAAGGAGGTCTAAATCTACATGAACAGATATGTGCACTAATACAACAAATATGGAGATAAGAAAAACTCCCTAGTGAATGGAGAGAATCATTACTGATCCCAGTATTAAAAAAAAGCGATAAGAATAAGTGTGAAAACCACAGAGGAATATCCTTACTACAAACAAGCTACAAAATACTAAACTTTTAAATAGATTAAAACCATACAGCGAGAACATACTGAGAGACTATCAAGCAGGTTTTAGGAAGAACAGGTCAACCATAGACCAAATATTTTATCTACGTCAAAGAGCATAAAAATACTGGGGATATGGAAAAGAAGTACATAATATCTTCACTGACTTCAAGAAAGCTTATGACAGCATAGATAGGAGCATTCATTCATTCATTCATTTATTTGCATGTCCCTTGAGGAACTTTGTCTCCCTAACAGCACCCCTGTAGGCCTCTTGGTTGTGAGCAAGATGCCTTGCTGATGATGCATCCATTTGCAGATCATCAACGATGTCTTGCAGCCATCTTCGCCTTGGTCTTTCTCTCTTTCTTTTTACCATTATGTATCCTTCTAAGACAGTCTTCTCTAGATTATTATGACGTTTAATGTGTCCAAAATATTTAAGTTTTCTCTCTTTAATTCTCTTTACTAGCCAGCCTTCTTCAATATTAAGTTCCTGTAGTATGGATATATTTGTTCTTTTTTGTGTCCATGATATTTGAAGAACTCTTCTGCACCATTTACATTCAAAGGCATTTATGTGTTTCTCAGCTGTTTTGTTAAGTGTCCAAGTCTCACAGGCATATGTTGCAATGGGAAAGATGCATGCCCTTAAAAATCCTATTTTTGTAGTTCTGTCTGTTCCTCTCCACAGATTCTTTAATTGTTTTACTTTATGAAGAGCGACAGATGTCCTCCTTTTAATTTCCCTCATTGTATCTCCATTATTAGTTAGTAGTGATCCACTTCTTCCAGTTTTTCCTCATTGATACACATTTCAGCTGCCTTGTTTGTTTTGTCAGTTGTCATCAATTTAGTTTTCTTTGCATTAAGATAGAGGTTTTGTTCTTCGCTGTTCTTACAGACTGACATAATTAGTTTTTCCATTCCTTTTTGTGTTGTGGACAGTAATACTGTGTCATCAGCATATCTAATCTCTGGTATTTCATAACCTCCAATTGTTATGGCATCGTAATATTTTTTGTCTACATCTACCATTCTGATACCCAGCAATAAAATAGAACTTTACCATTCTGATACCTAGAAATAAGATAAACCACCATTTTAATACTCAAAAATATGATAAAATGATAAAACTTTACTGTTCTTATACCCAGAAATGAGATAAAGTTATCATTCTGATACCAAGAAAGAAAATAGAGTTATATATATATATATATATATATATATATAGTGTTGCCATTCTGATATCCAGAAATAAGAAAAAGTTTCTAAAGGACAACTGGTGCAATACATATGTAACTTTGAATCTTGCATTTGAAAGAAAGTGGTGCAACAAATAGTTGAAAAAGAATAATCAGATTTAGATGACAGCCAACTTTCTGTTGTTTGCATTTTGCATCATTAACTTTGTCATTCCTACATTGATCTTTAATCCTATAATGTTATCATTCTGAGGTAGCTTGTTTATTTTATCTTGCATATCTTTGTGCCTGCTTTACAGTAGACAAATGTCATATGCAAAGTCAAGGTCCTCCAGCACTGTGTCGAGTGTCCATTGTAATCCTCTGCATTTATCTGATGTTGGCTACATCATTAACCAGTCTACTGCTAAAATAAATAATGTTGGTGATAGTACACACCCCTGATTTACTCCTATTTGTACCTAAAGCTGTTGGAGGTGTGTTCTTCACAGATCACTTTGCACTGAAAACCTTCATATAGGGCTTTGATTACATTCATTATCTTATGAGGGAGGCTATGCCATCAGTTCTCCATTAGAAGGTAGAATTTGGACTTTTCAAATCACAAGAAAGAAAAGAGACACAGGTGTGACTTTTTAAAGTCCACCTTCCGAATGAAAAGAAAAAACAAAAAACTATTCCGATTCTTTGGAGAAAAAAAGATAAAAGTGTCTATAAGTAATCAATCAAGTGCCGTGCCATGCCGTGCTGCATGGCGTAGATGATTATTTCTCTCCACAATTCCCTGTCTTTAGACTTGATTATGAGATCTGCCGGTCACTTTCTTCCTAGCCACACTGACAGCCCATCTAGTAACTTCTCTCTCTGTCTTCCTTGGTCTCTTCTTCCCTCAATTTTTCCAGTTGCCACAATGTGTTCCAATTTTCCTCTTCTCAGAAAATGTCCTACAAATCTCGTTTGTCTGCCTCTGATCTTTGCTGTAATTTGCCTTTTAACTCCAGCCCCTCTTAAGACTTCTTCATTGGTTTTCTTAGTTGTCCATGGTACCTTCAACATCCTTCTTATAAACCACAATTCCATTGCCTCCATTTCTCACTGTACTCTCTTATTCATGGACCATGCTTCACATCCATAAAACAAAATTGGCTTGATGTAACATTTAAGTACTCGGAATCTTGTTTCCATTGATATGGATCTGTTGCACAAGATGTGTCTCATTTTCTGGAATGCTGACTTGGCCTGAGCACATCTGCTTTTTTTATTTCATTGTGACATTTCCCATTAGCTGTTAAAATTGTTCCTAAGTACTTGAATCTATCAGCTTGCTTCAGTTCTGTGCCATCGATGGTAATGCTACATTTTGGTGGTATTCTTTTCTTTGAGATGACCATCACTTCAGTCTTCTTTTTATTCAGGGTAAGACCTTTACTTTTACTTTCATGAACCACGACATCCATAAGAGCCTAGCTCCTCTTCACTTTTAGCAATCAGAACTGTGTCGTCTACATAAGTAAACTTTAAAAAAAAAGTGGCTTAATTGTGGTCTAATTATTTCCTATCATATATTTGTATTATATTATATATCATATGTTTGTATCATATGTATGTATTATATGTATGTATCATATGTTTGTATCATATTATATATCATATGTATGCATCATATGTATGTGTCATATGTATGTATCATATGTATGTGTGTCATATGTATGTATCATATATCATATGTATGCATCATATGTTTGTATCATATGTATGTATCATATGTTTGTATCATATGTACATATCATATGTATCATATACATATCATATGAATATATCATATGTTTGTATTTATGTATATATCATATGTATATATCATATATTTGTATCATATGTATGTGTCATATGTATGTATCATATGTATATCATATGTATATATCATATATTTGTATCATATGTATGTGTCATATGTATGTATCATATGTATATATCACATGTATATATCATATGTGTGTATCATATGTATATATCATATGTATGTATTATATGTGTGTATTGTTTGCATGTATCATATCATGATAATATATATTATCATCTAACAGGCCACATGCACTAACATAGGACCAAATAATGTCTCCTGTGAATGTAACAGAGGCTGGACTGGAGATGGCTATGTCTGTGTACCATCCAACCCATGTCAGCGTTACCAGCGCTGTCCTGCAAACGCCAGGTGCTTTAATGTAGTTCCAGACCAGGTCTGTATCTGATGCCATTTCTCTTCGCTGTGTGCTTTCTATATAAGTTTTGCTTTCCTGGGAGCTTCTGTTGGTCTGCTGAGATAATTGGAAACTATTAATTTCATATTCATAAGTCTATTCAGCAACATTTGCTTGGAGGTGGTGACATGTGTTTGATTTTATGAAGGTTATTGCTCTTGATGAATTATGAACCTTGTGACTGACTCTTAGGAGCTTCTTTTTTTCTGCACAAGCAGTTTTTTTTTTCCTGCAACCATATGTACCAAAATGGCATCTGTGAAGGAGAAAGTTAAGTGTGTTTTGTGGTATCCCAAAACAAATTCACAAGTTACAATTCAACCTTGTTGTTATTGTTCATCCATCGTCTTCGATGGTGACCACAGATTCATCTTAGTCAAAGTAAGGAGAGGTGTGTCCATGCATGTGTATAATATTGTACCAGAGAGGAGAAGAGGTTGAAGACTGGCTGATAGAGAACCAACTGATAAACTGACCCGAAGATGAGCCAGCTTATTACTCAAGAGCATGGCGGGGAAAAAAAAAAAGAACAGAAACCCAAAGAGCCTGGCAGGAAAAACCAGAAATCTCAATATGGGAAAAAAGATATTACAAAGTATAAAATTTAGTGAGGGCGTTGAATGCTGTAGAAATGGGTACCTGACTTCATCTGGAGTTGGGGAAGGAAAGGCCTGCCAGGCGTGATACTGTCCATATCATCCTCTAATGTGCTGACAGGTCAAGGAAAATATTGGCACTAACATCATATCCCTATATACCTCTAAGGCATGACCTTTGAATGAAGACACCACTATTACAAGATGCAATACAGTCCTAGAAGAGAATGGCAAACACTACATGGGCAAAATGGTGGCAGACATCACGGCAGACAATTACAACAACAAAAGTACCACCAGTCTGTCAAAATCCCAATACTAGAGTCCAAAAAGAGATCAGGCAAAAAACTAAAGCAGTGAAATCCAGAGCCACACATGACAACACCATTTACCTCAGCAGAACTCGACAGCTGCAGCAATCCACAAACTGAAGACACAGATTCATTCGTTCATTTGCATGTCTCTTGCGGAACTTTGCCTCCCTAACAGCACTCTTGTAGGCCTCTTGGTTGTGAGCAAGATAGCCTGCTGCTGATGCATCCATTTGCAGATCATCAACGATGTCTTGCAGCCATCTTCACCTTGATCTTCCTCTCTTTCTTTTTCCCACTATGTACCCTTCCAATAAGGTCTTCTCTAGATTATTGTGGCATTTAATGTGTCCAAAATATTTAAGTTCTCTCTCTTTAATCCTCTTTACTAGTCAGCCTTCTTCAGTATTAAGTTCTTGTAGTATGGATATATTTGTTCTGACACAGAAAGCTCTAGAAAAAAGGCTGCATCACAAACAAAGTGATCAAGAACGTGGGACCCATAGCTCGATCAAAACTCCTCAAAATCTACAATCATTCATAGCACTCTTTTAAATTCCCTGACAAATGGAGAGAGGCAATCATTATTCCCATCCAGAAAAAAAGAAAGACAAAATAAAGACATCAGACTACAGACCAGTCAGACTTCTGACCTGCCTGGGTAAAGTCATGGAAGTGATGGTAAATACTAGATTAATCGAACATCTAGAGATGAACCACTGCCTCAAGAACATACAATCAACATACAGGAAAAACTATAGCACCGAAGACCAGCTGGTGTACCTTTCAAAAAAGATAGAAAATGCCTTCCAGGAGAAGAAAAAATTATTGGCTACCCTCAGAGTTCAGGGTTTTCAACAAAGTTTGGAAAGAAGGGCTTCTGGTTAAGTTGCTGGAAAACAAAGTTTGGAAAGAAGGGCTTCTGGTTAAGTTGCTGGAAAACAAAGTTTGGAAAGAAGGGCTTCTGGTTAAGTTGCTGGAAAACAAAGTTTGGAAAGAAGGGCTTCTGGTTAAGTTGCTGGAAAACAAAGTTTGGAAAGAAGGGCTTCTGGTTAAGTTGCTGGAAAACAAAGTTTGGAAAGAAGGGCTTCTGGTTAAGTTGCTGGAAAACAAAGTTGAGGGGGTGGGGGTAGGGGATGTACCACTGGATAATAGATTTTCTACACTTTTTGCACAGCGAGAGTAAACCTGGATGAGAAACTGTGCCACAGAGGGGCCACTTCACCAATCCTGTTTTTGATCTTTATTAACAACATCACAGAGAATCTCAAAAATACCATTTCAAGAGCTCTCCACACTGGACACTCACTGAGCAGCTGAAGACAACAAAGCACAGGATACAAGAAGCACTCAACACTGTTGGAAAATGGACCAATGACTGGGGGAGGGATACAACTGAACATCCCAGAAACAGTGGCCACATGCTTGTCCCTATCCAACCAGCCTGAAAACTTTGAACACAAGGGAAAGAGGTAGCACACGAAGAGCATCCAGTATACCTGGAAGTAATGATAGACAAAAGACTAATATGGAAGTCCTACATCTTAGACGCTGATAAGAAAGCAAACATTAAGTTATCATTAATGAAAAAGCTGGCAGGTACAAACTGTGGAGCCAACAGTAACATCTTAAAGAAAGTTTACAAAAGATCTATAATAGAATACAGTATGGCACACAACTGAACGTCCGCGTTTCTTCCTGCGGCACATCAAGAGTTAACAGGAAGTAGTCATTGCAACAAGGGACTGACCAGAATAAAAATAACACAGGAAGTTTGATGTAGCCTAGAGACAAAAAAGAAGATAAAAGAGGGGAATATCAAGATTAGAGACATAGAAGAAGATAAAAGAACATAGAAGAACATAGAAGGACATAGAAGGACATAGAAGAACATAGTCAATGTTTAGGCTCTTGTTTTCAGAGATGTGTTTTACAACAAGAAAAAATGAACATCAGAGAAGATCATGTCTTCTTCAGTGTGTCTAACACTGTGTCATCAATTTAGTTGGTGAACTGAGAAGTTAGAGACTTTTCTTCACAGAGTTTGCTGTGTTCAGTTTTGGACTGATGTAAAACATAGGATTATGGGAAAAAATGATGACATGGAAGGAGAGAGAAAAATTATGGGTTATCGTGGAACAGTTTGTTGTCTTGTAGTCCCAACAATCTAAATGAAAATGGGACCAGCGCTACCACTAACACTGCAGAAGGATCACCAGTCCATGACCTGGTCTTGTCACATCTGACGGGCGTAGCCCGGCTTGCTCACTATAGGTGTATGGATCAGATGCACAAAAAGATAGAAAGAGTGAGGAAAGTCAGCAGAAATAAGAATGGCAGAAGGTAAGATGAGCACATATGAATGAAGAACATACAGTAATCCACTATTTCAGCAAAAGCCTTTTTCAAGGATCACATACAAAAACAACACAACAGAAAAAAGCAAAAAAAATAGATGACAAATTTACTCTTACAAAATACTTACATAAAAAAATACAACTAAGATTTCTATGCTATTATAGGTAATATCCATGGAATAATATCTTTAAACTCACATAATTATTCCCCCTCATATGAAAGAGGGACGAGAAGTATGATTATTACCTGTAACATGTCATATAATCTTTACAGTTTTCCCATTCACATGATGAAACTTGGACACAGTTTTTGTCTCAAACCTGAAAGTCTGAGTGCTCCTGCAGTACATGGATGAGAACCTGTAGAGAATGTCTACATCTGAAGTGTTGATGCTTTCATCTTGTACAGATATGTCTTTATTCCACAACTCCATGTTCTCATACTTGATAGTTTCACTTTCTCTCACTTTACACACTTTTATAGTGAAATTCTCTGTGTGTGCCACTTTCACATTGTCTTCTTCATTTTCTCTTACAGTCCCACTGTGTGTGTAAGACAGGCTACAGTGGGGATGGTTCTGCTTGCACGCTGATAGATCCATGTGTTGAGAACAATGGAGGCTGTCATCCGCAGGTGAGTTCCTATTCATGAACTTGTATATGTGGTGTCATTTACAGTGTACTTATGAGAAATTACACAGTTCTAGTACTACTGAAGTGAGCTGATGATTGGATACTGTAATAATTTGCATAAGAAAAATTGGACAGCATGCTTGAGGCATTGAAAAGGTAAAATTCCCATTTCCACGCCATTAAAGTATATTGAGGAATACTGTCTTAGGCCCGTGTTTTCCATTACTTTCAGCACATGAAAGTGTGATGTGGTCAGTATCACGCCTGGCCGCTTTACCTTCCAAGATTTCTCTGGTACCCATTTTTAGAGGCTGGGTGAACCCCGGGGCCTTTTTTGGTGTGTACCAGAAAAAATCCCACTGCTGGGACTTAACCCGGTACCACCAGATTAGTAAACCGAGCGCCTAACCACTCAGCTAACCAGTCCGCCTTGAGGCACTGGGGGAAAAATTAAGTCTTCATATTCACTTGCATAATTAGGAACATGAATTTGCTGGACAAGGTAGCTATTTGAGTAGTGTACCATGCAAGACAAGCTGTCACTCCACACAAGCACAACATTATGTATTAGACAGTTTCAGATGTCTGGAGTATAATTCAAGAATGTATGACAGCTGTCATCATGAGGCAAATATTATATGTATGGTAGATATCTGGAAGGACTTGGCAGCTAACAGCTGACATACCTTGTAACTGCCCGAACACTCTCAGATACATGATAGCAAGAAAAATGCATGCTGTGGTAAAGGATTATTAACTGTGTGTGTGGCAATCTTGTACAGTACTTATCTGTACCAGACTCTTGGACTGTGAGCTGTGAGTGTCAGTTACATGAACAAACAGCTGTAATCAGTGATTGTAATCAGCACTGGTACAAAGATATACTTACATGTATAGATAATGGTAATCAATGATTACACTACACTGGTACAAAGAAAAGCATTTAAGATTACTTACATGTACAGATAATGGTAATCAATGATTGCACAACGCTGGTACAAAGATAACCATTTAAGATTACTTACATGTACAGATAATGGTAATCAATGATTACACTGTACTGGTACAAAGATATACTTACATGTACAGATAATGGTAATCAATGATTACACTGCACTGGTATAAAGATATACTTACATGTATAGATAATGGTAATCAATGATTAAAGCTGGGTAAAGCTGGGGCAACCATCCCCAACCCAGCACGTCACAGGTGGCGGATGGTGAAAGTCCTCCAGATATGGAGGATCCCTGTGAATAAGGAGTTGTCCAAATAAGCAGGCGCAGACCAACTGGCGGTAGACTCAGAGAGCGGGGTGGGGTAGTAGGTGGCTCTACTACTCCTATAAAGTGCCTCAAGTGCTCAGTGAAGGGAATACCAGGAGGGTCAGAGGCGCCTTAAAACCTCTCGCTCCCGCTGCCTTGCGGGTAGGACAGGGAGTCCAAAGGCTAGCGGAGAGTCCATACACAAACCGACAGAAGGCAACGGGAAACCACTGTTGTAGCTCTCAAGAACAATTATGCTTATTCAGAGTAATAGATTTATCATGAACGACGTTAACGGATGTTCCTCTGGAACAGCCTCGTCCAGTAGGGCAGCTCACGAGCCACAGGTGAGGCCAGATCATCATCAAGCTACTGGTGGCAAAACTAACAAGTTCAAAATAGCAACATGGAATGTTAGAACTTTATTCCAGGCTGGAAAATTAGAAAATGTAAAAGATGGAAATGGAAAGGATGAAGATCAACATATTAGGAATGAGTGAAGTTAGATGGACAGGTGCAGGAAAGATAAATTCAGATAAATATACAATAATATATTCAGGAAGTGAGAAACATGAACGAGGAGTAGGAATTATATTTGATGAAAAAACGGCAAGGACAATTGTAGGATATTTGAACATCTCGGACAGAGTCCTGCTAGCTCAACTGAAAGGACAACCAATAAACATAAATATTATACAAGTGTATGCTCCAACATCTGAAAGTTCTGAGGAAGATGTACAGATATTTTATAATGACATAGAGATAGCACTAAAACACACAAAGTCACATGAAGTTACCATAGTCATGGGAGATTGTAATGCCAAAGCTAGTAAAGGAAGAACTTCGGACATCGTTGGTGACTATGGACTGGGGGAGAGGAATGACAGAGGTTATAAATTAATTGAATGGGCAAGAATACACAGTATGGTTGTAGGAAACACCTGGTTTAAACAACATCCTCGAAGACTGGCAACGTGGTGCAACCCAGACAAAAAGACATTTAACCAGATAGACTACATATTAATCAACAAACGATTCCGCAATGCATTACTGACAACAAAAACCATGCTAGGAGCTGATTGCAATAGTGACCATGATCCACTCTGTGGAAAAATTAGAATAAAGCTAAAGAAAGCAGGCAGAAAAGTGAGAAACATCAAACTGAATACAGAACTTCTTAAAAATGACCAAGAACTGCGAGAACAATACAAAGTTATTATAACAAATAGATACAATGCAATAGCAAAGATAAATAGTATAGATGAACAATGAGAAATGTTAAGAGATTTTATCCACCAAACTGTTAAGGAGATAATACCACCGAAAAAAGAAGCCCCTAAAAGTAAATGGATGACAGACGACATCTTAGGACTGATGGACAAGAGGAGGAGGAGTAAAAATAACGAGGAAAAATATAGCAAGATAAATAAAGAAATAAGACGCAAATGCAGAGAAGCAAAAGAAGTGTGGTTAAATGAACAGTGCAGACAGATAGAGGACTCTTATAATAAAGACAGCAAAAACATGCACAAACGAATTAATGAACTCACAGGCAGGAAAACAAAATATACCACAGGATGCCTGAAATCGAAAGAAGGTAAAATGTTAATGGGAAAAGAAGACATTGTGGACAGGTGGACAGAGTATATCGGTGAGCTATATGGAGGAGAAAGACCAGAATTAACACCAGATACTGAAAACTGTGATGGACCGCCAATATTTGAAGATGAAATCATAGATGCCATCAAACACATGAAGAAAGGAAAAGCGACTGGGCCTGATAATATAACAATAGAAGAAATAGAGGCGCTAGAGGAGACAGGAATAAAAATAATAACCAAGTTACTGAATGATATTTACAACAGTGGTTATATTCCTAGTGACCTGATTAAGTCCACGTTTATAGCACTACCAAAGAAACCAGGTGCAAAGGAATGTGACGATCACCTGACTATCAGCCTCTCATGTCACATAACGAAGCTACTTCTGAGAATAATTATGAGAAGAACAAGGAAAAAGATAAAAATGGAAATAGCAGATGAACAGTTTGGATTTGTTGAAGGAAAGGGAACACACAATGCCATTTATGCTTTACGAACACTAACAGAAAGAGCTTTAGAAGTACAGAAAGATCTCTACTTATGCTTCATTGATTACACCAAGGCATTTGACAAGGTGAAACATAATGAAATTACTAAAATGCTTGAAGACATCAATATAGATGGCAAAGACCTGAGGATTGTAAAACATCTATACTGGCAGCAAGAAGCAGCAGTTCGTGTTGAAAATAGAACTGGAAAATATCAACCTATAAAACAAGGGGTGCGACAAGGATGTGTACTATCTCCAGACCTTTTTTCTCTCTATATCGAGAATATTCTAAGAACAATCATCACAGAACCAGGCATAAAAATTGGAGGATACAATATTAACAACCTTCGGTATGCTGATGATACAGTACTGATAGCGGAGAACCAACAAGACCTGCAAAATCTCTTGGATAAAGTCGCCAAAGAAAGTGAACAGAAAGGCCTTACTTTGAACATCAAAAAGACAGAGACTATGGTTATATCTAAGAAACAGAATCCACCAGCATGCAGTATTAAATTAAATGGAACCATTCTAAAGCAGGTGCAGAAATTCAAATACCTTGGAGCAGTAATAACTTCAGATGGGAAATGCAGAACAGAAATTAGGAACAGAATAGGCCAAGCAAAGACTGCATTTCAGAGAATGAGAAACATATAAGCTAACACATCTTTATCAATGAATGTTAGAAAACGAGTCCTAAAATGCTATATTGAACCTATCTTGTTATATGGAAGTGAATCATGGACAATAGGCAAGTCTGCACAAAAATCATTGGAAGCAGCAGAAATGTGGTTTATTAGAAGAATGTTGCGAATTCCCTGGACAGCAAAAATAACTAATGAAGAATGTATGAGAAGAGCTGGAGAGACAAAAAAACCTTGTCAAAAAGATAAGAGAGAGACAATGTACTTTCATATGACATGCAATGAGAAGAGGGGGCATTGAAAATATTATAACAACAGGAAAAATAGAAGGAAGAAGATGAAGAGGAAGACCAAGAGAAATGATACTGGACAGTCTGACGGGATGGTGTGAGAGGAGATCACCAACTGAGCTGATGGCCTGCATGAAGGATCGGGTACTCTGGAGAAGCATAATAGCCAACGCCAGTCTGCAAAGCACCTGATGATGATGATGATGATGAATCAATGATTACACTACACTGTTACAAAGATAAAGATTTACTTACATATACAGACAATGGTAATCAGTGATTACAATGTATTATAAAAAATTAAAAAACTGATAATCAATTACCTGTACAGGTGGTGGTAATCAATGATTACACTTTACAGGTGGTGGTAATCAATGATTACACTTTATTGGTTGTGAACCAAAACTGAGAACATTTAGTGGCTATTCTGGATATTTTATGCTGCTTCCATTTTTTTATTTTATCAGCTCTAACATTTGCATTAAGCAACAAATCTTTGAGCATGCATTAAGCTAATGTTAGAGCTGATAAAAGAAAAGGGAAGTAGCAGACAGTATAACCTGTGTGGTCAGATATGGATAACCCACAACCTGTGTGGTCAGACATGGATAACCCACAATCTGTGTGGTCAGGCATGGATAACTCACAACCTGTGTGGTAGCACCCACAACCTGTGTGGTCAGGCATGGATAACCCACAACTTGTTTGGTCAGGCATGGATAACCCACAACTTGTTTGGTCAGGCATGGATAACCCACAACCTGTGTGGTCAGGCATGGATAACCCACAACCTGTGTGGTCAAACAATGATAACCCACAACCTGTGTGGTAGGGCAAGCACCACCCACAACCTGTGTAGTAGGGCAAGCACCACCCACAACCTGTGTTACTGAGCATGCATCACTTACAACCTGCTTCTAACTAGAACAATCAGTAGACACATGCTTCAGTTGAGTTTGAAATAGTGGACTAAGTGCTTATGAGAGCGTCTTGAGTGCAACGATGCCAGTCTAAGATTACAGTTAAAAATTAACTCAGTTAAAAACTGAATATTTTTTATTGCTAAGTTGTGTGGCACATGAGTGGTGAAGTTTTTAGTGTGCTAGTCTTTTACAGCAAAGACCAGTGGTTCAAATCCAGCCAGAAGCATCCCAGTCAGCCAGCTGTAGAATAGGTACTTGGCTTGTTCTAGAGCTAGGAAAAGTAAGTGGCCAGGCATAATGCTGACCACATCACCCTCTAGTCTGCTGACCACATCACCCTCTAGTGTTGCTGACCACATCACCCTCTAGTGTGCTGACCACATCACCCTCTAGTGTGCTGACCACTTCACCCTCTAGTGTTGCTGACCACTTCACCCTCTAGTGTTGCTGACCACATCACACTCTAGTGTGCTGACCACTTCACCCTCTAGTGTGCTGACCACATCACCCTCTAGTGTGCTGACCACTTCACCCTCTAGTGTGCTGACCACTTCACCCTCTAGTGTGCTGACCACATCACCCTCTAGTGTGCTGACCACATCACCCTCTATCACCCTCTAGTGTTGCTGACCACATCACCCTCTAGTGTGCTGACCACATCACCCTCTATCACCCTCTAGTGTGCTGACCACATCACCCTCTATCACCCTCTAGTGTGCTGACCACTTCACCCTCTAGTGTGCTGACCACTTCACCCTCTAGTGTGCTGACCACTTCACCCTCTAGTGTGCTGACTACATCACCCTCTAGTGTGCAGACAGGTCAAGGAACTTGTGGGCACTAACACCAGATCTCCTATGTGCATCCATGTCATAACAGAAATACCTTTATCTTCTAGCCCTTAACATGTGCATTGTTCAAAAGATGACATTATTATTATTATTATTTATCATTGTTAGGTTTTGAAAGTTTTTAACTTGACACATCCAGTGAATGCTGATAGTTTTCTTCTAGTTTTAATCACATTTCATTTTTCACTGACTTGTGTTAGACATTCCTCATCTCTGTCCAAGCAGTTGTGATACTACTACAAACTCAAGAAAGCCACATCTCAGTTTCTGTTTGTGATAATTTTCTTTTTGTGTCAGTCTATTTTATTTTGTGAGTCACTTAGGAAAAGAAGGTTCTAGTGATAGCTATAGCCTCTGGGTACAAATATGTTTTCATATATACAGTATATATATATCAATATTTCAGTGACAGAATTGGATGTTTTTTTCCTCAATGTTATTTGAAACAAACAGTTAATATGGCTTCTTCTTTCTATTTCTCTAGGCAACATGCACATTTGTGCAAGATGGTGAGAGGAACTGTACGTGTCCTGAAAATATGGGAGGTGATGGTGTAACATGCTTTGGGACAATTGCAAAAGAAATTATGGTTCATCCAGACCTCACTTGGCTTTTTGGCTTGATGAAGGTCTGTTGAGTGTTTGAACTCTGTATTTCTTTGGAGCCATTTGTAAGAGTTTGAGAGAATAGAGCTTGGACAGCAGTGCCATTTTCATTAGCTTCACCTTGGTAGGGACCGTGCTGATACTTGGCTCAGTTTGTATCATAAACCACA
Organism: Achatina immaculata; assembly: GCA_009760885.1. Classification (NCBI taxonomy): domain Eukaryota; kingdom Metazoa; phylum Mollusca; class Gastropoda; order Stylommatophora; family Achatinidae; genus Lissachatina; species Lissachatina immaculata. Next base: position 44,214,589 of record CM019699.1, read on the forward strand.
GTCTCCTTTTATGGGGACATTTTGAGGAAATAATACAGGAACATTGAAGGTCAGTGGACATTTGAGGGCATGCTACAGGAACATTGAATGTCAGTGGACATTTGAGGGCATGCTACAGGAACATTGAAGGTCAGTGGACATTTGAGGACATGCTAAAGGAACAGTGAAGGTCAGTGGCCATTTTGAGGAAGTGCTACAGTTACAATGCAAGTATCTCCTTCCAGCATGATACTTGCACTTAGAGAGCATTAGCTAAAACTAATTACATTTGTAATACCTCCAACTGTTGGCATCAGCTGAAAAGAATTAAAATTTATAGTATCTCCAGCTGTGGCTGTCAGCTGAAGGAAATTAAATTTTGTAGTACCTCCTACCATCCTTCTTTCTTTCTTTGTCCGCAGGTCATCAATGACTCCAGCAATGTACTGGACAAACTAGACAATAACAGTTACACACTGTTTGCTCCTTCTGATGATGCCATCAAAACTTTCATGTCACTGAGAAAGTGGAGCAGTTCTTATTGGCAAGAGAAAGAGAGTGCTCTCTTGTTTCTGAGGTTTGGTTTTGACAAATGAGTGAGTGAGTCAGTGAATGAGTAGTGAGTGAGTCAGTGAATGAGTAGTGAGTGAGTCAGTGAATGAGTAGTGAGTGAGTCAGTGATTGAGTAGTGAGTGAGTCAGTGAATGAGTAGTGAGTGAGTCAGTGATTGAGTAGTGAGTGAGTCAGTGAATGAGTAGTGACTGAGTCAGTGAATGAGTAGTGAGTGAATCAGTGAGCATCTTTGCTTCAACTTTCCCAAAAGTGTAACTCTAAAAGTCTGTTGTCTTATCCCTTGATGTGGTCAGGTCTTGTTTTCTGTCCATTATATATCTGTTATCTTATTCTTTGATGTGGTCAGGTCTTGTTTCTTTTCCATTATATGCCTTTCTTTTGTTCTGTACATCCACATAAATAGAAAATAACAGAGGAAATTGTGAAGCTGCAGAATGTTCACAGACATGTTTGCAATAAAAGTGTTAATTTTTTTTAATGTGTGTGTATGAGAGAGAGAGAGAGAGAGAGAGAGAGAGAGAGAGAGAGAGAGGTGGGGGGAATACTAGGATAAGCAATAGTCAAAACTGAAATAGTAGGTAAGCTAAAAGGGTATTTAGCAATGCATGCTTTCTATAATCTTCTGTTTTCTCTGTATGCTTTCTATAAACTTCTGTTTTATCTGCATGCTTTCTATAATCTTCTGTTTTCTCTACATGCTTTCTATAATCTTCTGTTTTCTCTGCATGCTTTCTATAATCTTCTGTTTTCTCTGCATAGATTCCACACTGTCAAAAATGCCTACTCTACTGAGGACCTCCGTGTACTGGAAGGTGTTGTGAAGAGTTACCCAACTTTGTTTAATGGATTTTATTTACGCATCATAGACCATAACAGTGTAAGAAAGTTATTTTATAGTTTTTACATGCATCAATTATCATCATCATCTTTATTATCATCATCAATCTTTCTCACACTCTTCATGTATCCCTCTTTTGAATGTCTATTTATACCACCCATTTTGTTTTTCCTGCTTATCTTCAGCCATTTCATATGTATTGTCCTCTTTCTCTTTTTGTAATCCAGGTTATGGATTTCAGTTATTTGTATTGTCCTCTTTCTATGATCCAGTCTATGCCAAGACTCAGTTATTTGTTTGTATTGTCCTCTTTCTGTGATCCAATCTATGCCAAGACTCAGTTATTTGTTTGTATTGTCCTCTTTCTGTGATCCAGTCTATGCCAAGACTCAGTTATTTGTTTGTATTGTCCTCTTTCTGTGATACAATCTATGCCAAGACTCAGTTATTTGTTTGTATTGTCCTCTTTCTGTGATCCAATCTATGCCAAGACTCAGTTATTTGTTTGTATTGTCCTCTTTCTGTGATCCAATCTATGCCAAGACTCAGTTATTTGTTTGTATTGTCCTCTTTCTGTGATCCAATCTATGCCAAGACTCAGTTATTTGTTTGTATTGTCCTCTTTCTGTGATCCAATCTATGCCAAGACTCAGTTATTTGTTTGTATTGTCCTCTTTCTGTGATACAATCTATGCCAAGACTCAGTTATTTGTTTGTATTGTCCTCTTTCTGTGATCCAGTCTATGCCAAGACTCAGTTATTTGTTTGTATTGTCCTCTTTCTGTGATCCAGTCTATGCCAAGACTCAGTTATTTGTTTGTATTGTCCTCTTTCTGTGATCCAGTCTATGCCAAGACTCAGTTATTTGTTTGTATTGTCCTCTTTCTGTGATCCAGTCTATGCCAAGACTCAGTTATTTGTTTGTATTGTCCTCTTTCTGTGATCCAATCTATGCCAAGACTCAGTTATTTGTTTGTATTGTCCTCTTTCTGTGATACAATCTATGCCAAGACTCAGTTCTTTGTTTGTATTGTCCTCTTTCTGTGATCCAATCTATGCCAAGACTCAGTTATTTGTTTGTATTGTCCTCTTTCTATGATCTAGTCAATGCAGTATCTGTTTCTTGTTCTCTTTCATGCCTCATCCTTCTCCTTCCACTCACCAATGTCTTTCTTCTATTCCTGTATGTTTCTGATAGTTCATGTTTCTCACAACAACTTTCCATCTAGCTTTCAGTTACCAAAACCTTGCTTTAATGGCCTCAGAACCATGTTTTGTTTTTCTTAACCAGCCTGTGTGTTTTTCTTAACCAGCCTGTTTGATTTTCTTAACCAGCCTGTTTGTTTTTGCTCCATATAGAAGAAATGCTCTCATGCACATTTTATACCAGTGATCATTGCTTCATACATTCAGAGTTTGGTTTCAAAGCAAGATTACTGAGTTATGGAAGTATCATGTGTGATTCATATTTTGATTAGATGTTTAAGTAGTTAGACCATCTAACAGATGGTTGTTCTCACTTGCTTGTTCAACAACTTTTAGAGAATCTAACAATTAAACACTGAACATCAGAGAATTAAAGTTATCCTTCAGAGGATGTCTCTACCACTGATGATGACAAGATTAGTATTAGAGTGTTACATCAAGTCTGTCTCAGTGAGAGAATGTTAATGAGTTATCTTCCATGAACATGAGGAGTGCAGAAAGCTGGCAGAAGAAAGCAGTTCTTTAACAGTCAAAGCAGAGTCCAACATAACAAGGAAGTTTTTTGCAACAAAATAAAGATCATGATCAAAATATTTTGGGTTTTGATATGAGCTGAGGAAGACTTTAGTATAAATATTATCAAATCAATAATGATGAAGTGAAACAGGGCTGAAGAAGACTAGGAGAGAAAGTAATGAACATTTTGATACAGTGGTGTGGTAGTTAATTACCAGGAAGTGCAGTGAAAGCTTGAAAAATTGAGACCAAACATGGCAGGTTGTGGTGTTGATGGAGCAGGTTTGTAAGTGAGATTCTTTGGGCTCACACACAGAGATTAGTTTTTGTTTCTGTTGTAATTTTTGTTTTTAGGCATCTACTCACTTCCAGCTTCAGCGAGCTCTCATATGATGAAGATCAGTTTTTTCATGAACATCTATTTATTTAATGTGACTGACATCTGGTGTGCCTCAACTTGCAGGCAGTTATTCTACAATTTCAGAAGCAGTCTTTTGTTTGTTTGGGTGTGTGCGTGTGTATGTGTGAGCTACCCAATTTTTATAGTCTGATTGACTCTACTGGAAGATAGCAAATCTCCAATCCATTGCCTTTGCATGAGAAGCAATTACAGTTATAGGGAAGCAGACTGACTACCCAGTGCTCAACAAGTTTTATTCTGTAGTCAGTATTCATTCATTACACCATGTGTCCAGGTATAGCACTTGTCAGCTTGGGCAATTTCTTGTGTCAAATGCTTACATTCACTACCTTCCTTTACACCCCTTATATTTTCCTTTGCCAGTCTCCTAAGATAAATCATCTTTCACTGACTCTCTCCTTCACATCTGTTAAACTTACAGAGTTTGATATGTTCATTTCATAAATCTTTATAACATTTACCTCCCTTAGACTCTATACGTATCTGCCAAGCATGCAGAATATGCTTCATTGGTTCATCCAAATATTCCTGCCCTCAATGGATATATTCATGTTATAGATAAGGTATGTATAGTAACTAACTATTATTAGTACATGCATGTGTAGTGATCACATCAGCTGCACCCATAATGCTGATGATTTAAATATGTTTTGAGAAAGGTGGGGGGGTTGGTTATGAAGACAATGGTTTAGCAATCAGTGACTCATAACTAACATCCCAGAGTCAGGGTTGGTAAACATTGCTGACCAAGACCCTGTCCCACCTCTCCACTGTAACCCCAGTTTCAAGCCTAGCCCCCATGGTGGTGGAGCCTGTTAAAGAAGTTTTGCACATCCCTTGTTTTTTAGGTGGTGTACAGTTAAGGACTGAAATCACAGCTGCCATGACACCCAAACACACAATATCTGCCTGCAGTTCCAGGGAGAAGAAGAAGAAGAAGAAGAAGAAGAAGAAGAAGAAGAAGAAGAAGAAGAAGAAGAAGCAGAAATTTGTATGAGAACATTTTTAATGAAGCAAAATTAAATTGCATACATTAGCTCTTAACTTTACTTATAAGAAAGTTTTAAAGTTTTGATCAAGATGTTCCTAATGTGACTAATATTTGACTACGTACATTATCTGAGATAATCGGAGTCTTGGTTGTATGTTGCCTGACACAATTATGGAACATTTCCATGGAAATTTGGAACACATCATGATTATTATTTTTTTTAAAAAATCACCTTCTTGTAGTATCTGATCACCTTGTAGTACCTGATCATCTTCTTATAGTACCTGATCACCTTCTTGTAGTACCTGATCACCTTCTTGTAGTACCTGATCACCTTCTTGTATTACCTGGTCACCTTCTTGTAGTACCTGATCACCTTCTTGTAGTACCTGATCATCTTCTTGTATTACCTGGTCACCTTCTTGTAGTACCTGGTCACCTTCTTGTAGTACCTGATCATCTTCTTGTATTACCTGGTCATCTTCTTGTATTACCTGATCACCTTCTTGTATTACCTGGTCACCTTCTTGTATTACCTGGTAACCTTCTTGTAGTACCTGATCACCTTCTTGTATTACCTGGTCACCTTCTTATAGTACCTGATCACCCTCTTGTAGTACCTGATCACCTTATTGTAGTACCTGATCACCTTATTGTAGTACCTGATCACCTTATTGTAGTACCTGATCATCTTCTTGTAGTACCTGATCACCTTCTTGTATTACCTGATCATCTTCTTGTAGTACCTGATCACCTTCTTGTAGTACCTGATCACCTTCTTGTATTACCTGATCACCTTCTTGTATTTCCTGGTCACCTTCTTGTAGTACCTGATCATCTTCTTGTAGTACCTGATCATCTTCTTGTAGTGCCTGAACAGCCAGAATCTTTTACGGATGACAGTGTTGATCTAAATGAAGAACCTCAAGGTTACTAGAAAATAATATCCCATGGATTCAGCAGAATGTCTTCACCCATGCTGGATTATGGTTCTTCCAATCCTATAAATTAATTGTAAATGTTGCTTCCCAAATGAGCCACAAGAAATCGTTGACAAAAGAGTGGAGCACTACATTAGTTTGTTTAAAATAAAACAAAGTTAAGGTGTGTGTGTGTGCACATATGTGTGTGTCTTCTTCTCTGTACACAGACAGAGAGGTAGTGTTGTCTCTGTACACAGACAGAGAGGTAGTGTTGTAATGAGACATACATATCTGATAGTCAGCCAAGAAAATGAATATTTTATTTTATATACAGGTCCTGGAACCATTTTTTCCTGACGAGAAGATACCATCATTAACTGAAGTACTGGCATCTCAACCCAAGTATAAGTTATTCTTCCAGGCTCTACAGGTGAGTTCAGACTGTTCCAAACATACTTCTTCCAGGCTCTACAGGTGAGTTCAGACTGTTCCAAACATACTTCTTCCAGGCTCTACAGGTGAGTTCAGACTGCTCCAAACATACTTCTTCCAGGCTCTACAGGTGAGTTCAGACTGTTCCAAACATACTTCTTCCAAGATCTACAGGTGAGTTCAGACTGTTCCAAACATACTTCTTCCAGGCTCTACAGGTGAGTTCAGACTGTTCCAAACATACTTCTTCCAAGATCTACAGGTGAGTTCAGACTGTTCCAAACATACTTCTTCCAGGCTCTACAGGTGAGTTCAGACTGTTCCAAACATACTTCTTCCAAGATCTACAAGTGAGTTCAGACTGTTCCAAACATACTTCTTCCAGGCTCTACAGGTGAGTTCAGACTGTTCCAAACATACTTCTTCCAAGATCTACAGGTGAGTTCAGACTGTTCTCAACATACTTCTTCCAGGCTCTACAGGTGAGTTCAGACTGTTCCAAACATACTTCTTCCAAGATCTACAGGTGAGTTCAGACTGTTCCAAACATACTTCTTCCAAGATCTACAGGTGAGTTCAGACTGTTCCAAACATACTTCTTCCAAGATCTACAGGTGAGTTCAGACTGTTCCAAACATACTTCTTCCAAGATCTACAGGTGAGTTCAGACTGTTCCAAACATACTTCTTCCAAGATCTACATGTGAGTTGAAACCACTTCCAACATAGTTTTTCAAGCTCACTGTATGAGTCAAATGATTTCTAGCATAGTTCTTCCAAGTTCTGCAGGCAAGTTCATTTCAATCTCTAAAAATCTTCCACTGTGATCAAATTGATGATGTTGTTGCATAATGTCAGCCAAGCTCATAACTAGAAGTCTTGGCAGTAACACTGTAATGAAGATCATTTGCTTGCTGGAGTGGGTTCTGTGGCTTGTCTTGCTTCCGTGGGTTAACACCTAAGGTATAGATAAAAGCTCCATGTGGTGAACACTTGGCATGAGTTAACCTAAGGTATAGATAACAGCTCCATGTGGTGAACACTTGGCATGAGTTAACCTAAGGTATAGATAACAGCTCCATGTGGTGAACACTTGGCATGAGTTAACCTAAGGTATAGATAACAGCTCCATGTGGTGAACACTTGGCATGAGTTAACCTAAGGTATAGATAACAGCTCCATGTGGTGTACACTTGGCATGAGTTAACCTAAGGTATAGATAACAGCTCCATGTGGTGTACACTTGGCATGAGTTAACCTAAGGTATAGATAACAGCTCCATGTGGTGAACACTTGGCATGAGTTAACTTAAGGTATAGATAACAGCTCCATGTGGTGTACACTTGGCATGAGTTAACACCTAAGTTATAGATAACAGCTCCATGTGGTGTACACTTGGCATGAGTTAACCTAAGGTATAGATAACAGCTCCATGTGGTGTGCACTTGGCATGAGTTAACACCTAAGGTATAGATAACAGCTCCATGTGGTGAACACTTGGATCGCTGTATGTGGTGAACACTTGGATCCATGCATGTGGTGAACACTTGGATTGCTGTATGTGGTGAACACTTGGATTGCTGTATGTGGTGAACACTTGGATCCATGCATGTGGTGAACACTTGGATCCCTCCATGTGGTGAACACTTGGATCACTCCATGTGGTGAACACTTGGATCACTCCATGTGGTGAACACTTAGATCCCTCCATGTGGTGAACACTTGGATCCCTGTATTGTTGGTCAGTGTCTGGCATAGCAGCCTGTTACTGGGGATGAATGTAGTGCAGATAATAGTAAAATAAATCTCATGCCAAGTTGTTGGCTGCAGACTAATTATAAAAATAGATCAACATCCTGTGCCATGTCCAGTGGGAAGGAAGGCTGCAGTGGCCCTCTAAATAGATATCTGGAACATTAGTGTTGAGGAAAATGTGATGTCTGGCGTGTCATACTGATTTACATAGTAGACATAACTGCTAGTGTATGATGTGATCACAGAAACAATATCCACACCATGAATAAAGGTGTATATCCATGAATAAAGGTGTATATTCATGAATAAAGGTGTATGCTCATGAATAAAGGTGTATGCTCATAAAGTGTATGCATAAATTCTGAAACAGGTGGTCATGAAAAATGTGCCAGCAACAATGTGGATGGGGGTGGAGAGTCTCACCTGTGACTAACATAGTCATTACAAGCCAACCTGTGTCCAGTATTTATTCTAATATTCTGATTTGATATGCCTCCTGACAAGTTATGTTTTGATCAACATGGTAGTGGAGCCTGATTAGGAGTCACTCTCCCTGATCTTATTAATTACACAATTATTACAAGCAATTTTTCATTTTCAAAAAATGATTTCCGGATATTTACAACAAACAACGTATATGGCACATACACATGTACTAATGCTTCAGGATCTTTATGTTTACTAATGTAATGAATCCAGAAATCATAGCTCATATGTGCACTTCCCAGCATCTTCTGGACCAAAACTTCTGTCAGAAGATCAAAGACTTCACAGAGAATGAACATCTTTATCTGTAAAGTGTACATGACACAGACCATGAGTTATTAATAGCAGACATGAAGATAAAGATTAAAAAAGACAGTTACGGGATCAAGACCCCTCCACTTTGATCTTACAAAAATACCAGAACAATACAGTACAGAAGTGAAGAACCGTTTCAAAATTCTGATGGCTGTACAGGAGGAGATGACACCAGATGAATTGGCTACACAGGCCAGAGATATTTTAATAACAACAGCTAAAGACATGGTTCCAGTAAAGAAAACAAAAAAGAATGGATGGATTATTGCAGGCACACTAGAACTGATAAAACAATGTAGAGAAATGAAGACATAATGGAAAATGACAAACAACAACAAAGAGAATATATATCTTTAACAAAAGAAGTACAAAGAAACATAAGATAAGACAAAAACCAATACATACAAGATTGTTGTGAAAGAATAGAAGGATATCAGAAGTATGGAAGAGATAGTGAAATGTTTAAAGAAATGAAGACATTGATGAGAAATGTCACACCTAAGCTAAATTTAATTTGTGACAAGATGAGGAATACCTTAACAGAGACAGAGGAAATTCTAGAAAGATGGAAAGAATATTGCAGAGGAATGTATGAAACAACCGACTGTGAAAGCAGAAATGAACAGTGTGAATTATTATTGGAGGGGAAAGAACCCGAACCGACAATAGAAGAAGTTTTATTGGCAATAAAGAATCTGAAAAATGGTAAATAACCAGTATATGATGAGATAACAGCTGAACTTATTAAAGCAGGAGGAAAGGAATGTGCAACAATCTATCATGTGCTATGTAAAAAGATATGGCATTCAGGGATTTGGCCAAAAAAATGGAAAAGAGCTGTATTCATACTACTGCCAAAAAAGGGTAACCTGAAATTATGCACAAACTACAGAAGTTGCCCTGATTAGTCATGCCAGTAAAATTCTGTTAAAAATCATAATGGGTAGACTTTGGGAAATAATGGAAAAAATGAGATTTCCAACACATTTGATACAATTAACATCACTGCTGTATCTAGACCAACAAGCAGCAGTAAGAATAAATGGTGAAACAACAACTTGATTTGACATAAAACAAGGGGTCTGTGGGGGGTGCATATTGTCACCCTACTTATTTAACTTGTGTACTGAAAATATAATGAGGAATGTTAGAGAAGATGTAGACAAAGAATATTATAATGGAGGTTATGAAATACCAGAGATTAGATATGCTGATGACACAGTATTACTGTCCACAACACAAAAAGGAATTGAAAAACTAATTATGTCAGTCCGTAAGAACAGCGAAGAGCAAAACTTCTATCTTAATGCGAAGAAAACTAAATTGATGACAACTGACAAAACAAACAAGGCAGCTGTTATATGTATCAATGAGGAAAAACTGGAAGAAGTGAAGAGTTTTGAATATCTTGGATCACTGCTAACTAATAATGGAGATACATTGAGGGAAATTAAAAGGAGGACATCTATCGCTCTTCAGAAAGTAAAACAACTAAATAATCTGTGGAGAGGAACAGACAGAACTAAAAAAATAAGATTTTTAAGGGCATGCATCTTTCCCATCACAACATATGCCTTTGAGACCTGGACATTTAACAAAATAGCCGAGAAACACATAAATGCCTTTGAATGTAAATGCTACAGAAGAGTTCTTCAAATACCACAGACACAAAAAAATAACAAATATATCCATACTACAGGAACTTAATATTGAAGAAGGCTGGCTAGTAAAGATGATTAAAGAGAGAAAATTTAAATATTTTGGACACATTAAACGTCATGATAATCTAAAGTAAACTGTCTTGGAAGGGTACATAATTGGAGAAAGAAAGGGAGGATTGTGGAGAGAAATGATCGCCTACCCCATATGGCACGACACTTGATTGATTGAACCAGTTATCACAAATGAACATGATAACTGTAAAGTTGAACCATGCAAGAAATTCTAAATTGTCCAAATAAATTTAGACTAATTATTTCTTAAACAAGAGAACTTTCATTTTTCATTATTGTAACAAGGACATTAACATTTAGACATTATTACTACACAATATTTGATCTATGAAACATAATATCCAAAAAACATTATGTAAAGTAGTTGATTATCTTTCGTTAGGCAGAATACACAGTTTGTTTTTTTTTCATGTTGATGATGTTGTAGATTCCTGTTCATGTAAGGTCTGATAACTCCAGACTAAGCATCTTGCCAGTCAGCTGATGCTTTGAAGAGTGTTAGATAAGAGCATCAGAAGAGTGTTAGATAAGAGCATCAGAAGAGTGTTAGATAAGAGCATCAGAAGAGTGTTAGATAAGAGCATCAGAAGAGTGTTAGATAAGAGCATCAGAAGAGTGTTAGATAAGAGCATCAGAAGAGTGTTAGATAAGAGCATCAGAAGAGTGTTAGATAAGAGCATCAGAAGAGTGTTAGATAAGAGCATCAGAAGAGTGTTAGATAAGAGCATCAGAAGAGTGTTAGATAAGAGCATCACACTGGACAGGAAGTGGAGTGGTAATTCCCATGACTTCCTTGAATTGACCTTTGAAGGAGGTTATTTGGTAAGTTCAGAAACCAGAGGGGGTAAGTTCGACCCTAGCTCTATTGACCACACTACCATCACAACAGCCCTTTACAAAGGACTCCACTTGGAGACAGAACAAGGTCTTTACCATATTGAATTTGTTAATTCTAATGAAAGGCCTACTTTGTCACTTCTTTACATTTCAGGTTTAAAGAGTTTGTGCACACTCCCTCCTCACTTTCTCTCTCTCTCTCTCTCTCTCTCTCTCTCTCTCTCTCTCTCTCTCTCTCTGACTGTCTCTCTCAGCATATTCTACATGAATAAACACTGCTGTAGCTTGATGCCTGTTACTGTCATGTTTTTTCAGAAAACTGGAGTACTGGATCAAATCAACCAGCTTGAAGAGTACAGTTTGTTTGTACTTACCGACGATGTTTTGAAAGAGCTGAACAGGAAAATTGTAAGTGCTGGTCCATGTGAAATGTTAGCTTGGCTCAAAATACTAACAGGATGTATCAAACTTTAGCCAAAATACATTGACAATCAGCATTTTTTTTCCCCTCTAATCCTCATTAGAAAACCCTCTTGGAAGGGAATATAGTGAGAAAAAGAAAGAGAAGAAGACCAAGGCAAAGATGGCTGCAAGACATCATTGATGATCTGTGAATGGATGCGTCAGCAGAAGGGCATCTTGCTCACAACCGAGAGTCCTACAGGAGAGCTGTTAGGGAGGCAAAGTTCTGCAAGGGTCATGCAAATGCCTGACTGACTGAATCATCAACATAACAATTATTTTTCTGTGAAACAACAGCGTGTGCGTTACTCAGTGCCCATAGTTTCATGGTTGAGTGTGAGCTTACATTCTTGGTAAATATCAACCTTGATACTTTATAGCAGTCAACAATTTGTGCTCTCTGATCTTGTTGGTTGCCTTTTCTTTTCCTGCTCAACTTGTTTACACTTTTCTTAAATCTTCCTCCTGGTCTCCGTCATTTTATTTTCCTTGTATTTTATAAGTGACTGTCAGTTCTTATATCTTCTGTCCTCTCATCTCATGTACAGTGACTGTCAGCTTCTTATATCTTCTGTTCTCTCATCTCAAGTTCAGCGATTGGCAGGTTCTCTTAACTTCTGTCCTCTCATCTCAAGTGCAGTGATTGGCAGGTTCTCTTAACTTATGTCCTCTCATCTCAAGTGCAGTGATTGGCAGGTTCTCTTAACTTCTGTCCTCTCATCTCATGTGCAGTGATTGGCAGGTTCTCTTAACTTTTTTCCTCTCATCTCATGTGCAGTGATTGTCAGGTTCTCTTAACTTTTGTCCTCTCATCTCAAGTGCAGTGATTGTCAGGTTCTCATAACTTCTGTTTTCACATGACATGTACAGTGATTGTCAGGTTCTCATAACTTCTGTCTTCACGTGACATGTACAGTGATTGTCAGGTTCTCATAACTTCTGCCTTCACATGACATGTAGAGAGAATTTTGATTGTCATTTCCATGTGGTTTTAGTTTTTACTGTTCTACAACTTCTCTGAGAACTGCTGCATTCGCTTTGCTGCATCTCTTTCTCCAAACCATAAATCTTTTGCATCTTTCTCACAACCATAAATCTTTTGCCTCTTTCTTACAACCATAAATCTTTTGCATCTTTCTTACAACCATAAATCTTTTGCATCTTTCTCACAACCATAAATCTTTTGCATCTTTCTTACAACCATAAATCTTTTGCATCTTTCTCACAACCATAAATCTTTTGCATCTTTCTCACAACCATAAATCTTTTGCCTCTTTCTTACAACCATAAATCTTTTGCATCTTTCTTACAACCATAAATCTTTTGCATCTTTCTCACAACCATAAATCTTTTGCATCTTTCTTACAACCATAAATCTTTTGCATCTTTCTCACAACCATAAATCTTTTGCATCTTTCTCACAACCATAAATCTTTTGCATCTTTCTCACAACCATAAATCACAGCTTTACTGCAGTGCTTTGAATGAATGAATGAATGAATGAATGAATCTTTATTTTTCAAGGGTAAAGAATTGGGCACGCAGGCCCGTCTTACATTCTGCCCTTCATCACTCCATTTTTCATTCTTCCCACACACTTGATTTAAGTACAAATATACAAATTAAATTAGGAAAAAACATATAGAAAAGTGTAAGATTTAACTACTACATTCAAAGTAAAAGAGAAGAAGTAATTAACCTAATAAAATAGCACTGACGTACACATGCTTTGTGTATAGTTGTATACTTATACACTATTTATCATGTGTCACAACCATATTTATGTTGCTTCCAGTTTATTTTTATCACTTTGTTTAGTGTCAAGGTCTCACAAGCATAAAGTACTGTAAGCTCTACAAAAAGCTTGTAATACCCTCTTTTTTTTACTTGAGAATGAATTCTGTTATTTGTTGGTATCTTCATCATGTCATAAAATTTTTATTTTTCTTTCTCCTATTTGTGATTTTATTTCATTTGTGTACTTACCATCAGCTGTTATTGTTGTTCTGAGGTAGCCAGATTTATGGTTTATGGTCTGGGCCATCACCATTGCACTCATGACATGTCCATATGTGCTCAGACCCCTTTTTTTCAACATATCCATCAGCATCCTGTGGCTGATAGTGCCTGTCCTGTGTTGGTTGACAGGTCGTCTCACATATCCTCTCCTGTGTTAGTTGACAGGTCGTCTCACATATCCTCTCCTGTGTTGGTTGACCAGTTGTCTCACATATCCTCTCCTGTGTTGGTTGACCAGTTGTCTCACATGTCCTCTCCTGTGTTGGTTGACCAGTTGTCTCACATGTCCTATCCTGTGTTGGCTGACCATTTGTCTCACATATCCTCTCCTGTGTTGACTGACCAGTTGTCTCACATATCCTCTCCTGTGTTGGCTGACCAGTTGTCTCACATATCCTCTCCTGTGTTGGTTGACCAGTTGTCTCACATATCCTCTCCTGTGTTGACTGACCAGTTGTCTCACATATCCTCTCCTGTGTTGGCTGACCAGTTGTCTCACATATCCTCTCCTGTGTTGGCTGACCAGTTGTCTCACATATCCTCTCCTGTGTTGGCTGACCAGTTGTCTCACATATCCTCTCCTGTGTTGGTTGACCAGTTGTCTCACATATCCTCTCCTGTGTTGGTTGACCAGTTGTCTCACATATCCTCTCCTGTGTTGACTGACCAGTTGTCTCACATATCCTCTCCTGTGTTGGCTGACCAGTTGTCTCACATATCCTCTCCTGTGTTGGTTGACCAGTTGTCTCACATATCCTCTCCTGTGTTGGCTGACCAGTTGTCTCACATATCCTCTCCTGTGTTGGCTGACCAGTTGTCTCACATATCCTCTCCTGTGTTGGTTGACCAGTTGTCTCACATATCCTCTCCTGTGTTGGTTGACCAGTTGTCTCACATATCCTCTCCTGTGTTGACTGACCAGTTGTCTCACATATCCTCTCCTGTGTTGGCTGACCAGTTGTCTCACATATCCTCTCCTGTGTTGGCTGACCAGTTGTCTCACATATCCTCTCCTGTGTTGGTTGACCAGTTGTCTCACATATCCTCTCCTGTGTTGGCTGACCAGTTGTCTCACATATCCTCTCCTGTGTTGGCTGACCAGTTGTCTCGCATATCCTCTCCTGTGTTGGTTGACCAGTTGTCTCACATGTCCAGTATGCCTTTCGTTCCCACCCATGCCAATCTGTATTCCCAGCTCTCTCAGTCTGTGTAGCGATCTAGACTCACTGCCCTCAGAGTCCTCCACTCGGAGTTTCTCTCTGAGCATGTTAACAATATCAGTTCGATCCAGTGGTTGTCCATCTGCAACGATGGCAGAGACAGCCAGTCTATCAGCTTTCTTATTTCTCTGTATGCCCACGTGCCCAGGAACATAGATGAAGGTGACTCTGTGAATCGTTGATTTCTGCGATGACTCGAGCCACTGCCTGCGTACAGAACTTGCTTCGATCTTCCAGATCAGACTATTGAATCACTTAGTATGTAGACATGGGTGTAGTCTTGTGACTCCAGCCATATGAATGCTTCTGCTACTGCCATCACATCCATTGTCATACTGCTTGTGGTCATAGCGAAGGCACCGCTGGGTTCCTGGATTTTTCTGACTCCTGAAACTGCTGAAAGTGATGTGAATGTCCATGCACTTTTTTGATGCCATACAACAGACACATCTGTGTAAATCAAAGTATCTGCCTCAGTTTTAACTGATGAGGATGTTGACCTCTGCATTCACAGCAAGTAGATTCTGCCCCCCTGCTTCTCTTGTCAAACCTGACAATGCAAGAGAAGGTGCCCCTGAACACTGGAGGCACAGGCACCCATTCATAGCCAGGGTTGATATTGTGGATTCATAGACCTGCTTGATGACACCTTCTTCACGACCCATCCATGAGTTGCCCCTCTTTGGCTTGTCACTCTTTTCTCTAAGGAGTTCTTGGTGAAGTGGGTGCTCTTTGTCTGCGCTTATCTTGAGGTAGCCACGTGCCCTCCTTCTTCTTCGTTCACATCTACCACTAAGATCGCCCTGTGATCCTGCTGAATTTACTCCTGTGGTCCTCGATGTGTCCCGTGGTCCCTGAGAGGCCCACAGTAGATCCCCGAGAGGATCACAAGAGGTTCAGAGAATTGTTGGGGCTTGGACCTGAATTCTTGGTGGGTCTCAGAAGCGGGATTGTGTGACACCATGGTTTTTGTTGCACCAGTTTAATTTAGAGTTGGACTTTCTCACAGGAAAACCTCAGCGTGGTTTGGATATCAGCATATTCCCGCTGAGTGAGAGGTGGTTGCCCATCCAGTCCAGCGTTGAACTTTCTCACCGCAAAACCTCAGCGTGATTAGGATACGCATACATCCCCATCGGGTGAGAGGTGGTTGCCTATCTAGACTGCACTGGTCCAGTATCTCTGACTTCAGCATTTTGTGGTCGTGGCCACTACCCTTCCTAGTTGTGACCAGGACGGAGCTTTTGTCCAGGAGGATGAATCCTCGCCCTTGGGTTGAGCCGGTTTAAGCATTTTATCCCAGAACGGGCGTGTTTAGGACGTGACCGACCTGTAGAGCGGAGGTACCGTGACATGAGTAACCATAAAGTGTCACCTCTGGTTTAAGCCGGTTTAGGCATATTTTGCCAGTATGGGTGTATATCGGACGTGGCCGGCCTCTAGAGCAGAGGCGCCGTGGTATGAGTAGCCCTCGCCGTGATACTACTGGACATACTGATTAAGCTTCACTTTATCCTTTCCATCACTTTTTCACATCGGCGCCACATGGCAACCCTAGTTGCTTTTTCGCATTTTCTTTGTTGGCCAGGAGGAGTTTTCTCCACATGCAGCATCCTAAGAATCTCGCCAGCAGTGTACGTGCCCTGCATATCTTGATCCTGTGATTCATGTGGGGAAATCAAGAAGGTATTTCATCGCTACACAGGAAGTGTCTATCGTACACCCAAAGATAATTTGCATGGCTTCATTTTGCATCTTTTCTAGTTTTTTATCTATGCTGGGCTGGCAGTGAGGATGGCTAGGATCAGCTCTTGGTACAGAAGTATTAGTAAACTCTGCTGAATGTTGGCAGCTGCCATGACCTTCATTGCCGATAGACCTTTGAAAGCTTTTGTTATCACATTGTCAACATGTTCCTCAAAAGATAGTTACTCCCAAGTATGCCATCAGGTCACATCCTTGCCACCTGATCTCACAACAGGTATATCAGTGTTAACAATATGGCGGTTCAGTTAGAGCCATGTCACTGATGCTTTTGTAGGGTTGACAAGAGCATTATAAACTTAACACCAGGAGAACATTCAATCAAGTTCTCTTTGCAGTCTCCTGTCTGTCTTTTCCCTGTCGATACACTAGAATATCATCAGCAGATGACAGAGTCCTTCCCCTCCCAACAAGTTGTTGTTCAGTGATTCTCACCGTGTACACACTGAATAAGACTGGTGACAACGAGAACCTTGTGGTAAACCTGGACATATTGTTATCAGCTCTGAAGACCAACTTCCACATTTGTAAACCTGGACATATTGTTATCAGCTCTGAAGACCAACTTCCACATTTGTAAACCTGGACATATTGTTATCAGCTCTGAAGACCAACTTCCACATTTGTAAACCTGGACATATTGTTATCAGCTCTGAAGACCAACTTCCACATTTGTAAACCTGGACATATTGTTATCAGCTCTGAAGACCAACTTCCACATCTGTAAACCTGGACATATTGTTATCAGCTCTGAAGACCAACTTCCACATCTATAAGCCACCTTTCTCTGGATCAGGGCTGCAGCTGTCCATCTGATGAGGAGAGGATGTACCTTCAGTCTAAGAAGCATGCGCATTAGGTAGTTGAATGGTACTCTGTTGTACTCATCTTCTAGGTCTACTGCGACTGCGCATGTCTCTACTCTGCCCTGAAATCCTTCAAAGATGTCGTGAGCAAAGACTGCAGCATTGATCCATGTCTCTTTGTTACTTCTATACCCTCCAAGTATGGGCGGGAACATGCAGCGCCCTACAAAGTCACTGGCGAGTTTACGTGCAACAATTTCCTCCAGTAGCTTGCCAACAGTGTTCTGCATCGTGATGATTCTGTAGGAGTTGATCTGGGAATGGTCTTTCTTTAGCTTCGGTAGTGGTAGCAGGTAGCTATATAGCATTCCTCTTTGATCTGGCCACTCTGGCAGCGGTAGCAGATAGCTGTGTAGCCATTCTTCCTTGATCTGGCCACTCTGACAGCAGTAGCAGATAGCTGTGTAGCCATTCCTCCTTGATCTGGCCACTCTGACAGCGGTAGCAGATAGCTGTGTAGCCATTCCTCTTTGATCTGGCCACTCTTGACACTGGCGTTGAACTTTTTGGCCAGGTCCTCCATATCATCATCCGACAGGTGATCTGTGGCCTCATATCGGACGCCATCGAGGCCTGGGGCAGTGTTGCATGATCTTTTGAGCATTGCGTGAATGTTTTCAGTTGTGATAGTTTATCTGCATTCATCAGTGACTTTCTGTTTGCATGAATCCTTCATCTTGTTATTTTTGTTCATTTTGATATCATCATTTTTTTCAGTCTTGTTACTCTAATCCTCTTTTGTTTCTCTCTTTGATAACTTTGTTTGAGAGTTTTGTTTCTCTCTTTGATAACTTTATTTGAAGAGTTTGTTTCTGTCTTTGATAACTTTGTTTGAGAGTTTTGTTTCTCTCTTTGATAACTTTGTTTGAAGGCTTTGTTTCTCTCTTTGATAACTTTGAGAGTTTTGTTTTTCAGACTATTTTTATTTTCTTCAATCAGTATTGTGTCATCCACATATCTTAGGTTATTGATATTTTGATCTCCTATTTTCATTAATTTCAAAATTCTAATATCTGAAATAATATTTTTACTGTATTTTGAGAAGAGGTCAGGCAACAGATTACATCCTTGTCTTACTTACAGTAACTAACACATCATTGTCTTACTTGCAGTAACTAACACGTCCTTGTCTTACTTGCAGTAACTAACACATCCTTGTCTTACATGCAGTAACTGACACATCCTTGTCTTACTTGCAGTAACTAACACATCTTACTTGCAGTAACTAACACGTCCTTGTCTTACTTGTAGTAACTAACATGTCTTGTCTTACTTGCAGTAAATAATGTCTTACTTGCAGTAAATAACACATCCTTGTCTTACTTGCAGTAACTAACACATCTTACTTGCAGTAACTAACACGTCCTTGTCTTACTTGTAGTAACTAACATGTCTTGTCTTACTTGCAGTAAATAATGTCTTACTTGCAGTAAATAACACATCCTTGTCTTACTTGCAGTAACTAACACATCTTACTTGCAGTAACTAACACGTCCTTGTCTTACTTGTAGTAACTAACATGTCTTGTCTTACTTGCAGTAAATAATGTCTTACTTGCAGTAAATAACACATCCTTGTCTTACTTGCAGTAACTAACACATCCTTGTCTTACTTGCAGTAACTAAAATGTCCTTGTCTTATTTGCAGTAACTAACACGTCCTTGTCTTACTTGCAGTAACTAACACGTCCTTGTCTTACTTGCAGTAACTAAAACGTCCTTGTCTTATTTGCAGTAACTAACACGTCCTTGTCTTACTTTCAGCAACCACCTTAACAATAAGAAGTTTTTGTATCGATCCTTGTTTTCAGCCTCAAAGCATACAGTCACAGTAATTTTGTGTTCTTTAGGTAATTTGTGTTTTGTTTTGTTTTTTTAACTCTTGTAAAACCTCTTGTGTTAGTCTCCTGTCTTTTAGCGATTTCTGCTTTTTCCCATATTCTGCATTATGAATGTGCTGATCATGAAATTCACCCACAGACTGCAGAGTTCTTGAAGTACTATGTGGTTGAAAAACGTGTGATCACTCTGTCTGTCCTGGATAATGACACAATGGACACTCTGTTGGGTCCACAGCATAAGATGTTGTTTACTGTCTCAGATAGTATGGTAGGTCATTTTTCTCATTCATAATTCAGAATTTTTCTTCTCTTGTTTTTTGACACTTACACCAGTGGTTTTATATTCTTTAATATATTCAGTGAAAGTTTTTGGTTGGGATAACACCTGAGTAATATCTCAGGGGAGATAAGCCTTTAAAGCAGTACCAATTCTAAAGTGTCTGCAAAAGGGTTCCTCAACACAAGCTGTAAGCTGGCCAAGTGTAGTGACCACACTGACATTCTGATGTTCAGACTCAGACTTTTTTTAAATAACAAAAAGATGGGAGGATGGACGTGCAGAAGATTGTAATATATGCTACCAGACTCATAAACAAGAAACAAAAGTTTGAGAAACCTTACTTTACAGGTCATACACTTGAGCAGAGTGTATGTCCCATACAACATATCCTTCCAAACAGCAAGTCAAAGGAGAAGCATAGTCAGTGCACTTTCACATCAGTAACATATACTGTGGTTTGTGTTTAATCTTACATCCTTCCTGTGCTGTTAAATGTCACATAGGACTCACATAGTAGTTTGCCATGTTTTCTTTTTTTTGGCAAGTTTTTCAATCTCAATAAAGGATTTTATGCCTACTATTTTGGCCTCTCTCAACAGTGTCCTCTTTAGAGTTTCTCATGGTCGACCTCTTTTTCTTTGACCTGTTGTGTTCCACTTGATAGCTTGTTTTTGTATTTATACTGATATCTTTATAAACATATGTAGATATGTCTTTCATGGCAAGTCTCAAGTCATAACCTTCAAGACTCAAGTCAACTCCTAAGTTTTTGCAAACAGCTTCAGGTCCAGTCTCAAGTTAAGTCTTAAGTCCATGAGTCAAAACATAGTGACTGTTGTTTTGTTTACTATATCAGCACTTTACTGTAGTATTTACTGTAAGTTGTGAAAGTAAATTAAAGTGAAAAAAAAAAAAATATATATATATATATAGTATAGAGTGCCACATTTCCATATATTTTAAGCATATAACCTTGTCTGCATATCTAAGTGTATTAATCACATTAATAGCAGTTTTACTTATGTTGAGTTAAATGCCATGTTTCTTATACAGCCTTTCCACAAACATAAATCTGTCTTAATCCCCAGTCACTAATATAAATCTGTCTTAATCCTCAGGTATTGGTGAATGGCATTGAGATCACTCAGCCAGATATGTTGACTGTAAATGGTGTCATCCATGAACTGGAAGCTCCAATTCACCCAGTCCTCAACAGATGTGATTTTATCCACTATGACTGGACACTTGTAAATAAGTTGTTTGTTTTTTATTTTTGCTTGAAATATGCAGGAGCAGTGTGCCATTGCTAACATAACTTTGTTAATCTGTAGTAGCAGCATACCCTTGATAATCTATAATAGCAGTACACCCTTGCTAATCTATAGTAGCAGTATACCCTTGATAATCTATAGTAGCAGTATACCCTTGATAATCTATAGTAACAGTATACCCTTGTTAATCTATAGTAACAGTATACCTTTGCTAATCTATAGCAACATTATACCCTTGCTAATCTATAGCAGCATTATACCCTTGCTAATCCAGAAATTTCATGAACATCTTTAAATATTCTAGTTTTGTAAACAAATGATTTATGTGTTTGGTTTTGTAAACAAATGATTTATGTGTTTGGTTTTTCTAGTGAATGCCAAGACTGGACTTGGGGTAAAACAGAAGTCAGGTGCAAGAACAGACTCAGCATCACTCCAAACCACATGACCTAGTGACCTTCGCATTGGCACAGGGCCTAAAAAGTGGATGGGGCTATGTTGCCTACCGTAATGGCAAATTGAGTAAATCAGGAGTCTATGCAGCCAGCACTTCAAGCGTGAGAATTGGAGGTGCAGGCAGCATCAGAAGCAGTTTCTTGGTGGAGCAGGGCGACTCACATTGTAACAGGCTTCCAAAGTATGCTATGGAGAATTGAGAGACATTTCTTCCCCAGGGAGCGGGTCCAGCTTCTAGAAGGCTCTCAGTTATCTAGTTTGATGTGGATCTACTGCCCAGGCCATGCAGGAATCAAAGGCAATGAGAAAAGCTGACAGGCATGGCATCAATTCAAGGCACCCTAAGACTGGACAAGGAGGAGACTTGCAAGAGCCACCTTGGATAGACTGTGTCTGGAGGACAGTATCAGGATGAATGACAATAATCACATCAGGAGGATAATCAAACTAGGGAAGGAGAGGGGAAGTGGACATTGTTCTGAACAGAGTGGTTTAGCGTGCCTTACCCGCAGCCAGTGTCTGACTGGTCCCATCAGCGGGTGCACACTTCAGTGGGTGTTGGGACAGAAAGTGGAGCACATATCAGAATCCCTGGAGTGCTCAGATGGCAATCTCTGGTTACAGATTTTGTTGCTGCTAAGATCTAAGCATTCTTACATGAAAATTTAAAAAAATGTCTCCTTTTACTACAGGGTGGTTGTGGGAACTGCACTACTTTGGAAAAGAATTGTCCTGCAGGATATGTCATTCGGTCACAGTTAGCAAAGTATCCATGCCAACTTGCTGAAGATGGCTTCACAAACCAGCATAGAGGTTGTCGACCAATCTGTATTAGAATAACTAGAGTAAGTTATCATTAAATAGAAGCCATTTCTTGGGCGAAATTCCTTATTTTTTTTTATTTAATAAAGCAAAAGACTAGGAAAATATATTCAATATTTTTAGAAAACAATTTAAACTTAATTCAGTGAGTAGTTACAGAAACAAAGCAGCTAATAATGGTAGTGACCTGCCTTCTTATGAAAAAATGTGTGAAATCTGTGAAGCTCGTTTCATCACATAGTTTGTACAGACTACCAAATGAAATCTGTGAAGCTCGTTTCATCACATAGTTTGTACAGACTACCACATGAAATCTGTGAAGCTCATTTCATCACATAGTTTGTACAGACTTTCATTTCATTTCATTCATTTGCATGTCCCTTGTGGAACTTTGCCTCCCAAACATCACTCCTGTAGGCCTCTCGGTTGTGAGCAAGATGGCCTGCTGCTGCGGCATCCATTTGCAGATCGTCAACGATGTCTTGCAGCCATCTTCGTTTTGGTCTTCCTCTTTTTCTTTTTCCCATTATGTATCCTTCCAATGCGGTCTTTTCTAAATTATCATGACGTTTAATGTGTCCAAAATATTTCAGTTTTCTCTCTTTACTCCTTTTTACTAGCCAGCCTTCTTCTATATTAAGCTCTTGTAGTATAGATATATTTGTTCTTTTTTGTGTCCACGATATTTGGAGAACTCTTCTGTAGCATTTACACTCACAGGCATTTATGTGTTTCTCAGCTGTTTTGTTAAGTGTCCAGGTCTTACAGGCATATGTTGCAATGGGAAAGATGCATGCCCTTAAAAATCTTATTTTTGTAGTTCTGTCTGCTCCTCTCCACAGATTCTTTATTTGTTTTACTTTTTGAAGAGCGATAGATGTTCTCCTTTTAATTTCCCTCATTGTATCTCCATTATTAGTTAGCAGTGATCCAACATATTCAAAACTCTCCAATTCTTCCAATTTTTCCTCACTGATATATATTTCAGCTGCCAAGATCTTCAACACAGCTTCAGTTGCCAAGATCTTCACCTCAGTCTCAGTTGCCAAGATCTTCAGCACAGTCTCAGCTGCCAAGATCTTTTGACTTTACAGTTTCAGTGATATCTTATAACGCTGAATTATAAATTAATTATTCTCATATCATTTTATTATCCTCATAATACTCTTTGATTATCCTTATAATATCCTTATTTTCAGAAATCGGTGTGTTGTGCAGGTTTCTATGGCCTTCATTGTGATGGTAAGCCTTGATGTAGAATGTAGCACTGATTCTATCTGTACACAATGACAGCATTTTTTTTTAAGCAAACTACACCACCATGGGGACCAAGGTGGTCTCTGCCCTGTTGACCAGGATAGACCACTTACTGGGGGGTACCAGCGGAGAGGTGGGACAGCAATATGGTCAGCTGTGTTTCACCGACCTTGATGCAAGCAGGGCAGCTACGGGTCACAGACAAACCTGACAGCAACTTCACCCCCATTTTTTTTCCGTCCATATCTAGCTTTGCAAGCTTGTTCTCATGAATGTGTATTCTAGTTGTTCTGGAATAACTGATACATTTGTTGATGATCATCTTCTTTTCTGACATTTTAACAAAAATACCACTTTGCTGACAGATTTTAACTAGTCTTCACATACTTAACTATTTTTTCGTTGTTTTGTTTTTTTTAAGAGTGTCCAGGTGGTGCTGACCTTTCATGCTCTGACAGAGGTGCATGTGATGATGGAGCAGCAGGCTCCGGGAAATGCCTGTGCCACAAAGGGTTTTCTGGAGAAAACTGTGATCAGTGTGAAAGTCCAGGTCTAGTGTTCCCAGACTGTAATATCAGTAAGTAGTTAGCTCCCCTGGGAAGGAATTGTAAAGAAAGTAAAAATGATGAAAATCTTTTCTGGATATATGGGGGAGGATTTGTGACAGTCTGGGTTGCAAAGGAAAGACTGCTACCTGGAATTCTGAGAACAGCTGAGTTATACCAGTGTCATTATCAAAGTAATGCTACTCTTACATATTGTCAGTGAATATGTCCTCAAGGGTCAAGATCTTACCAAATCAGCTTACAAAAGTCCACATCAGTGACATCATGTATCAGGACCTTCACCACTATATCAGCTGTCAAGATATTTGCCACTTCTGTTGTTAAGGTATTCACCTCAATATCAAGTGGTAAGATCTTCACCCAAACAACAGCTGAAGAGAACTTTACCAGCATCAACTGTTAAGATGTCTACTGGAACATTAACTTCAAAAATCTTCTTCTTCTTCTGACATCCTTCCCATGCCATTAAACATCACATAGGGCTCACATGGTAGTTTGTCAAGTTTTCCTGTTTTCTGCAAACTTTTCAACCTCATCAAGGGATGTTATGCCCATTAAACTGGCCTCTCTTAACAGTGTCCTCTTTAGAGTTTCACCTGGTCGACCTCTTTTCAAAGATCTTCATAACAGTGTTAATTTCCAACACCTTCATCACAACATCACCTATTAAGATCTTCTCATCGTATGATATGCCAGGATCTTCATTCTAGTATAAAGATCTTCAATATTAGGTGCCAAGATCTTCATCAGAATCATTGAACAAGATTGCCTGGTTTGCATCTATAGAGAGATTATAAGCACAGGAACAAATGTATACATAACTTTCCAGCTTTGTAAGTTGTGGGGTTGCTACTCCTTGACTTTGGTTCTTCAGAGACAGCTTCAGATAATCAAGATCTTAGAGCAAACTAAACATTACATGAGCAGCACTCCAATGATGATTATACTCTTTCAGTCTAACTCTGTGACAGTGAGTTAATGTTGATCATAGTGAGTTTCATATACTTGCAAAATATATGTGATGAAACTTAGGTGTCAGAGAACATCCTAGAGCTAGGCAGTGTCTTGGCAATTAGCATTGTGGTGACAGTTGGGCATTTTGTATTGGACCTTCATACTAGGATGGTTTCTGATGGTTGTGTTTCACAGCTATTTGTATGTATTTATGTATTGTTCTGTCACTTCTGTCCATGACAAAGACATCTTGCTAAAATAATGGTATTTATTCCTGATGTTTTCACTCTCTTAAAACTGAACCATGCACCTGTGCTTATCTCTCCTCTTCATAGACTTGAGCATCACATGAGGTTAGGTTTTACTTGCACTTCTTTTCAGTCAAGTGTAGTCTCATATCTGTGCTTGTTTAATTACAGTAAAAAAAATGTGTCTTTTTAACAAATATTCTCTCTGACAAAGATTACAACAGCTGTGGATACATGAATGGAAACTGCAGTGAACGAGCTACGTGTACAGAGACAAGTGATGGGGTCAAGTGTCAGTGTCATCAAGGTTATGTAGGAGATGGCTACAGCTGTAAATCCCAGTGTGAGCTGCAGGACAATGGCGGATGTCACCCCCAGGCTGTCTGTAGTTTTAATGTAAGTTTTTCTCAAACTCTTCTCTTCTTGTTGTTTGTAATGACAAACTATCTGTAGTGATACTTTATAAAACGTTCCTAATGATATGCATATGTTACATATGCTCATAAAATTTCTCTGATTGATATATGCATGATATATGTACTTGCAAAACTTTTATTGGTACATGTACTCACAAAACTTATGTAGGAATACATATACCAACAAAACTTATGTAGTGATACATAACAGACAAGAAATTAGACTATTTTGAAAACAAATGTCTAAGGAAAATACTCTGCATCAAGTGGAATGAATTCAAGAACAACGCAGAGATAAGACAGATGACTGAACAACAACCAGTCTCATGGGTGATCAGGAAAGGAGATGGACATATGTTGGCCACCTGATGAGAAGAAATGATCAGAGAATCCCAAAACAAGCTATCAAGTGGAACACAACAGGCTAAAGAAAAAGAGGCAGACCATGTTAAACTCTAAAGAGGACATTGTTAAGAGAGGGCAAATTAATAGGCATAAAATTTCTTGATGAGGTTGAAAGACTTGCCGAAAACAGGAAAAATTGGCGAACTACCTTGCGAGCCCTATGTGGCATTTAACGGCACAGGAAGGATATAAGATAAGATACATACACCCACAAAACTTATGTAGCAATACATAAACCTACAGAACTCTGGATAACACATTCTCAACATCTTCAGGAGGGACACAGTATAAGAAGCAAAATTTGTGCAAGTTCCCACAAGTGAAGAAAAATATATTCAGATACATGCACTTGTAAGTTGCTTACCATGTGAGGAGTCTTGTCATAGATGATTATACAAGGATAAGAATATTCTAATTATCTTGATAATAAAGAAATGTAATACACCTGACTACTTTTTTTGTCTAAAATTATTGTGCTTTTTTTTTTAGAATTTATAAAGTGAATTTACTTCTTCCAGGGGTCAGGTGAGATAATACAGTGCACATGTAAGAATGGTTTCCATGGTAATGGGACATGGTGTCAACAAAACATTGATGTCTGCACTCCTAGTAACAGTCACTGTGACCTGGAGAGAGTGGTCTGCATTTTTCCAGTACCAAAGGTCACAGACATGACCCAAGGTAAAGTCAATATTCCAAGTACCACATATAAACAGTCACAAAATTGATGGGAAAATCAGATACGAATTTTATTTGAGCTAATCAAGATATATGTCTCAAATTAATTGTAAAATGTGTAAAAAGTATGGAATTAGCTCTTCACTTCTTGACCCCTTGGATCCACGTTTCCTGTAACCTTCATTTAATCAAGACCTAAGTCTCAATGATTTTTTTCCTCTGTGAGTCGCCACGGTAACCCACAATCTTAGCCAAAACTTTGTGGATAGCTTACACTTTTGTCCTCTTAAAAAAAAACAGTGACTGTGCAGTTTTTAAATGCTCATCGACAAACTAGTGAATCAGTTCTGGGGATTTACACAAATTTATTTATACCTACACCTACTGATAAGTCTTGACAAGTGATCTCTTACACATAGTGACCAAGCTAGAGTGTCAAGAATAAGTTGTCAAATTAAAATGACTAATTTCACAGAATTTTCCATTATTTGCACGTAATGTTTTCTGACACCTGGCAATTTTATAAAGCATTTGAACTTAAAAGAAGAAATTCAGATTAATTTGTATACTTTTTTAGCATGACCAGAGTAAATTGCTGAAGCTTCTGCTACTTAATTTTGCTGAATTCAGCTGGAAAATATTTTTTTCAACTAAATTTGAAAATAGAATTTTCAAATCAATATAATTGTATTTTCATATCTGCATAGACATGAGAGATGTGGCACTAGAAGTGGGCTTGACCATTAACCAAGATAAGACAGAGTATATGAAGATATCAAGAGACATGATGGGCAGGATGATCCAGATTATATAAATGTTGGAGATTTGATCATTAGGAAAGCAGAAACATGAAAATATCTAGGCACTACCTTCAACAGAACACCTGTTAAAATCCAAAATTCTGTCCCAAAATACTAAAATAACAATCTGCAAAACCATAATAAGACCAGCCATCATGTATGGATCAGAAACATGGAGTACAACTCAGAAAGATGAACAATAATCGCAGGTCTTTTAGAACAAGATCCTAAGAAGAGTCTTTAAAAGGATACCAACAGTGGAGAATGGGGAGCTAGAAAGAACACTGAACTGAACAATGTGTTTAAATCCCAACAAATTATAAATGTCTTGAAACTGAACAGACTACTCTGGCTGGAGCATGTAGAAAAATGGAAGAGAACAGACAAGTGAAAATGATGTCTGCACAAGAGATAAGGGAAACAAGACCAAAAGGTAGACCAAGACAGAGATGGAAAGGCAACATAGAAGAGGATATAAAGAAACTGGTGTCACCAACTGGAGAGAGAAGATTAGGAACTGATAGGAATGAAGATGAACTTTATCTGCAGCAGTGAGCCTTAATGACCCAGAAAGCTGAAGAAGAAGAAGAAGAATATTCCATATCTGGCAAATTTAGAAAGCTTTTCTCATTTAAAAATCATTAAGCTGATCATGGTCATGTGCGATCAACGTGATCTTTCCCTAAATTGGCTGGCATAACAGAAACATATGTGAAGTACAGCTTGTGACCCATAGCTGACATGCTAGTGCTAGAGATGGCAAACAACCATAGCTGACATGCTAGTGTTAGAGATGACAAAAACAATAGATGACATGCTAGTGTTAGAGATGGCCAACCATAGCTGACATGCTAGTGTTAGAGATGGCAAACAACCTAAGCTGACATGCTAGTGTTAGAGATGACAAACAACCATAGCTGACATCCTAGTGTTAGAGATGACAAACAACCATAGCTGACATGCTAGTGTTAGAGATGGTAAACAACCATAGCTGACATGCTAGTGTTAGAGATGACAAACAACCATAGATGACATGCTAGTTTTAGAGATGGTAAACAACCTAAGCTGACATGCTAGTTTTAGAGATGGTAAACAACCTAAGCTGACATGTTAGTGTTAGAGATGGTAAACAACTATAGCTGACATGCTAGTGTTAGAGATGGTAAACCATAGCTGACATGCTAGTGTTAGAGATGACAAACAACCATAGCTGACATGCTAGTGCTAGAGATGGTAAACAACCATAGCTGACATGCTAGTGTTAGAGATGACAAACAACCATAGCTGACATGCTAGTGCTAGAGATGGTAAACCATAGCTGATATGCTAGTGTTAGAGATGGTAAACCATAGCTGACATGCTAGTGTTAGAGATGGTAAACCAAGACAGAGATGGAAAGGCAACATAGAAGAGGATATAAAGAAACTGGTGTCACCAACTGGAGAGAGAAGATTAGGAACTGATAGGAATGAAGATGAACTTTATCTGCAGCAGTGAGCCTTAATGACCCAGAAAGCTGAAGAAGAAGAAGAAGAATATTCCATATCTGGCAAATTTAGAAAGCTTTTCTCATTTAAAAATCATTAAGCTGATCATGGTCATGTGCGATCAACGTGATCTTTCCCTAAATTGGCTGGCATAACAGAAACATATGTGAAGTACAGCTTGTGACCCATAGCTGACATGCTAGTGCTAGAGATGGCAAACAACCATAGCTGACATGCTAGTGTTAGAGATGACAAACAACAATAGATGACATGCTAGTGTTAGAGATGGCCAACCATAGCTGACATGCTAGTGTTAGAGATGGCAAACAACCTAAGCTGACATGCTAGTGTTAGAGATGACAAACAACCATAGCTGACATGCTAGTGTTAGAGATGGCAAACAACCATAGCTGACATGCTAGTGTTAGAGATGGTAAACAACCATAGCTGACATGCTAGTGTTAGAGATGGCAAACAACCATAGCTGACATGCTAGTGTTAGAGATGGTAAACAACCTAAGCTGACATGCTAGTGTTAGAGATGGTAAACAACCTAAGCTGACATGCTAGTGTTAGAGATGGTAAACATCCTAAGCTGACATGCTAGTGTTAGAGATGGCAAACAACCTAAGCTGACATGCTAGTGCTAGATATGGCCAACAACCTAAGCTGACATGCTAGTGCTAGAGATGACAAACAACCTAAGCTGACATGCTAGTGCTAGATATGGCAAACAACCATAGCTGACATGCTAGTGCTAGAGATGATAAACAACCTAATCTGACATGGTAGTGTTAGAGATGGCAAACAACCTAAGCTGACATGCTAGTGCTAGATATGGCAAACAACCTAAGCTGACATGCTAGTGTTAGAGATGGTAAACCATAGCTGACATGCTAGTGCTAGATATGGTAAACAACCTAAGCTGACATGCTAGTGTTAGAGATGGCAAACCGTAGCTGACCAAGACCTTGTTCCTAGCCTCTCTGTTGGTACCCCCAGTAGCAGCCTGGCTAATGGGGCAGGGATGACCACAGTCACCAGGTGGTGAAGTCTGCTAAAGTTATATATATTGCACCCCCTCCCCTTTCCCACTTTTTAGCTCCATTAAAATAGCCCACAGTAACCCACTCCCAAGGCAACACAGTGCTGCATGCCAATATCCTCACTGTGTCGGCCACAAAAAGTAGGCTTGCAGTTCCAGGGAAACAGAAGAAGAAGAATAAAACATAGCATTCCAGGGAAACAGAAGAAGAAGAATAAAGTATAGCATTCCAGGGAAACAGAAGAAGAAGAATAAAGTATAGCATTCCAGGGAAACAGAAGAAGAAGAATAAAGTATAGCATTCCAGGGAAACAGAAGAAGAAGATTAAAGTATAGCATTCCCAGGAACAGGAGAAGAAGAATAAAGTATAGCATTCCAGGGAAACAGAAGAAGAAGAATAAAGTATAGCATTCCAGTGAAACAGAAGAAGAAGAATAAAGTATAGCATTCCCAGGAACAGGAGAAGAAGAATAAAGTATAGCATTCCAGGGAAACAGAAGAAAAAGAATAAAACATAGCATTCCAGGGAAACAGAAGAAGAAGAATAAAACATAGCATTCCAGTGAAACAGAAGAAGAAGAATAAAGTATAGCATTCCAGGGAAACAGAAGAAAAAGAATAAAACATAGCATTCCAGTGAAACAGAAGAAGAAGAATAAAACATAGCATTCCAGTGAAACAGAAGAAGAAGAATAAAACATAGCATTCCAGGGAAACAGAAGAAAAAGAATAAAACATAGCATTCCAGGGAAACAGAAGAAGAAGAATAAAACATAGCATTCCAGGGAAACAGAAGAAGAAGAATAAAGTATAGCATTCCAGGGAAACAGAAGAAGAAGAATAAAACATAGCATTCCAGGGAAACAGAAGAAGAAGAATAAAACATAGCATTCCAGGGAAACAGAAGAAAAAGAATAAAACATAGCATTCCAGGGAAACAGAAGAAAAAGAATAAAACATAGCATTCCAGGGAAACAGAAGAAGAAGAATAAAGTATAGCATTCCAGGGAAACAGAAGAAAAAGAATAAAACATAGCATTCCAGGGAAACAGAAGAAGAAGAATAAAACATAGCATTCCAGTGAAACAGAAGAAGAAGAATAAAGTATAGCATTCCAGGGAAACAGAAGAAGAAGAAGAATAAAGTATAGCATTCCAGGGAAACAGAAGAAGAAGATAAAACATAGCATTCCAGGGAAACAGAAGAAAAAGAATAAAACATAGCATTCCAGGGAAACAGAAGAAGAAGAATAAAACATAGCATTCCAGGGAAACAGAAAAGAAGAATAAAGTATAGCATTCCAGGGAAACAGAAGAAGAAGAAAAACATAGCATTCCAGGGAAACAGAAGAAGAAGAATAAAACATAGCATTCCAGGGAAACAGAAGAAAAAGAATAAAACATAGCATTCCAGGGAAACAGAAGAAAAAGAATAAAACATAGCATTCCAGGGAAACAGAAGAAGAAGAATAAAACATAGCATTCCAGGGAAACAGAAGAAGAAGAATAAAACATAGCATTCCAGGGAAACAGAAGAAGAAGAAACCAGGGAAACAGAAGAAAAAGAATAAAACATAGCATTCCAGGGAAACAGAAGAAAAAGAATAAAACATAGCATTCCAGGGAAACAGAAGAAGAAGAATAAAACATAGCATTCCAGTGAAACAGAAGAAGAAGAATAAAGTATAGCATTCCAGGGAAACAGAAGAAAAA
This sequence comes from Achatina immaculata, assembly GCA_009760885.1. Classification (NCBI taxonomy): domain Eukaryota; kingdom Metazoa; phylum Mollusca; class Gastropoda; order Stylommatophora; family Achatinidae; genus Lissachatina; species Lissachatina immaculata. The sequence continues at coordinate 44,246,162 of CM019699.1, forward strand.
GAATAAAACATAGCATTCCAGGGAAACAGAAGAAGAAGAATAAAACATAGCATTCCAGTGAAACAGAAGAAGAAGAATAAAGTATAGCATTCCAGGGAAACAGAAGAAGAAGAAGAATAAAGTATAGCATTCCAGGGAAACAGAAGAAGAAGAATAAAACATAGCATTCCAGGGAAACAGAAGAAGAAGAATAAAATATAGCATTCCAGGGAAACAGAAGAAGAAGAATAAAGTATAGCATTCCAGGGAAACAGAAGAAGAAGAAGAATAAAGTATAGCATTCCAGGGAAACAGAAGAAGAAGAAGAATAAAGTATAGCATTCCAGGGAAACAGAAGAAGAAGAAGAATAAAATATAGCATTCCAGGGAAACAGAAGAAGAAGAAGAATAAAGTATAGCATTCCAGGGAAACAGAAGAAGAAGAAGAATAAAGTATAGCATTCCAGGGAAACAGAAGAAGAAGAAGAATAAAGTATAGCATTCCAGGGAAACAGAAGAAGAAGAATAAAGTATAGCATTCCAGGGAAACAGAAGAAGAAGAATAAAGTATAGCATTCCAGGGAAACAGAAGAAGAAGAAGAATAAAGTATAGCATTCCAGGGAAACAGAAGAAGAAGAAGAATAAAGTATAGCATTCCAGGGAAACAGAAGAAGAAGAATAAAGTATAACATTCCCAGGAACAGGAGAAGAAGAATAAAGTATAGCATATCTTGTTTGTTGATTATTGTAGGCAGCCCCAGCTGTGACTGCAAAAGTGGTTATGTTGGTGATGGGAGATTATGTAGCACTGATATGTTGGATGCTCTCTCAAGAATGTCTGAACTGGATTATTTCAGTTCTTGGCTTCAGGAGGAGGTAAGTACACAGCCCTGAAAGTAGAGGTATGTCATCATTTCAGAATGAGTCACCATATCTTGTTAGTTTTCTCACCACATACCAGAGCTGTCAATGAGTTGTTTTTCTTGGACCTCATATATAAGCAAAGATTAGTGAACCAAATATTAATTTAATGATAACAATGAAGAGCAAATGTGAAGAATGATATTGTTAAGTCTTCTTGAAACAAATTAAATAATGTAAAACATGTACCTAATGAATCACAGACAGATGTAAAAAGTTTAATAAGGTTAAATGTTATTCTTGTAATAAGGTTAAATGTTATTTTGTAATAAGGTTAAATGTTATTCTTGTAACAAGGTTAAATGTTATTCTTGTAATAAGGTTAAATGTTATTCTTGTAATAAGGTTAAATGTTATTCTTGCTGTAAACTGTCACTGGAATAAAGTTTATTTCAGGAAGCTGAGAGTACTTAGAAATGGTGTCATGGCTGCATTTTCATAGATATCTTACTAATATCATGTTGAGATAAATCTATCTATTTGATTGACTGAAAAAGGCAACTCATAAGTTGGATCAGAGTTGCAACACTTCATCTCTTGAGCAAAGTCCAAGTCAGTATAAAATGAGTGGAGTCCAAGCTGATCAGCCCAACTTTACAACTTTAGAAAACATTGGAATTTACATACACTCATTCACACATGAGAAGGAAAGCATTAAGACTGAAAATTTTGAGACATCCAGTACAAAAATTACACTTTTGTTTCCAAGAGTAGCCAGCTTTGAGCTTCTGAATATAAGTCATTTTATTTTGTTTTAGTTTCATTTTATTGGAAAAAAGTATTTTTTATTGTGTATTTGTTTTGAATTTTGTGTTTTCATTTTCCTGAATAAACAGCAAATGAATGTTCTCTATAATCTCTTACAGAAAAAATTAAATAGTTCCAGCATCATTCAACTCTTGAGTAATCGTAGCGTGGCAGTTACAGTTTTTGTTTCTGTTAGTAAGGTAGGTATGCTTTCAGTATTCTCTCATGTAACTTGTTTCATATTATGGTAAGGTAACTGTAAAATATCTTGGATCATTACTAATAATGGAGGTACAATGAGGGATATTAAAAGGAGGACATCTGTCGCTCTTCAAAAAATGAAATAATTAAAGATTCTGTACAGAGGAACAGATAGAACTACAAAAATAAGATTTTTAAGGGCATGCATCTTTGCAATCATGACATAAGCCTGTGAGATCTGGACACTTAACAAAACAGCTGAGAAATATGTAAATGTCTTTGAATGTAAATGCTACAGAATGAGTCCTTCAAATATGATGGACATAAAAAAGAGTAAATATATCCATACTACACGAACTTAATACTGAAGAAGGTTGGCTGGTAAAGAAGATTAAACAGAGAAAGCTTAAATATTTTGGACATATTAAATGTCATGATAATTTAGAGAAGACAGTTTTGTACATAATGGGAAAAAGAAAGAGAGAAAGACCAAGGTAAAGATGGCTGCAGGACATCGTTGATGACCTGCAAATGGATACATCAGCAGCAAGGCATCTTGCTTACAACCAAGAGGCCTACAGGAGAGCTGTTAGGGAGGCAAAGTTCCACAAGGGACATGCAAATGACTGACTGACTGTACTGTAGTAATGTTAGTGCTGAAAGTGTGGATGATTGTAAATAATGTGAAAGCACAGAATGGAGGACATGGAGGACATGAATGTGCATGGCAGAAAATTATGTGTGCTAAATTACTAAACCAGTAAGAGAAAACAAATGTTCATATAAAATATATTATCTTGTTAATGAAAAAAACAGATCTTCACATAAAGCATATAATCCATTAATGAAAACCAGATGTTCACATACAACTTATTAACCCATTAATGGAAAGTAGATGTTAACATCTTACATGTAACATCCTTCCTGTGTCACTAAACATCACATAGGACTCGCATGTTAGTTCGCTAAGTTTTTCTGTTTTCCGCGAGCTTTTCAACCTCATCAAGGGATATTATGCTCACTAAACTGACCTCTCTTAACAATGTCCTCTTCAGAGTTTCACATGGTCAACCTCTGTTTATTCGGCCTGTTATGTTCCACTTGATAGCTTGTTTTGGGATTCTCTGATTGTTTCTTCTCATCACGTGACCATCATATGTCCATCTTCTTTTTCTGATCAACCATGTGTTTGCTCATCTGTCTTATCTCTGAGATGTTGACATACAACTTATTAAATTATCCTGTTAATAAAAAAACAAATGTTCACATAAAACACTCTCATGAATGAGGGTACAGTTGAGATAACATAAGACAAGCACAACAAATTTCTTGGATTCTTCTATCTGTTTCTTATACTTTCTTGGTGTAAGCCATATCTTCAAACTCGTTTGTCTCTTCTGTATTTGTGTTGCCAAAAATCTTTGACCACACCCAAGAAAGGTTAGTTTTATCAGTCCTGTAAATAATGAACATGTTTCTCTTAAAGAATTGATATTGTTTCCATGAAACTTGCAGCCTGTAGATTCAACAAACTTTGTAGTTGTGGATGGTGTACATAAACTCCTACCTTCTCAAGCTATAAAAGATCAGAATGTTGCTGATACTAACACTGGTGAAAACTCCATCAATAAAAAGTGGACATTAGTATCACAGAATGGACAGGACATCAATGTTACTGTTAATGATCAAGGACAGGTGAGTTTTCATAGTTTCAGTTTCATATCATTTTGTACATGCATGATTTTTTTTTTATTATTCTACAATTAATTCTGACTTGGATGGTTTTCTAACTGTTTCTGCCTCTACACTCTATCTAATGGCTTTATGTTGTTTCTATTTCTGCAGTTAAAAATCGGATTTTGGAATGTAAGAACGATGGCTGCAACAACAAAAACTGCTTAGACAATAAAAGAAATGGATAGATATCACTGAGATATGTTGGGCATCAGTGAAATGTGATGGTCAGAAGCAGGGAAAAAAATGGTGGTAAACCATAAGTTAATAATATATTCTGGCAGAGACTATGCGAAATACCAGGAAGGAGTGGGTATACTTATTTCATCTGTGGCAGCAAAGAGCCTTACAGAATGGGAACCAGTGAACAGTCGTATGATAAGAGCACGATACAAAATAAGGCATGGAAGAATGACAATCATACAATGCTATGCACCCATGAACGATACAGATGATGAAATAAAAGATGATTTCTATTACCAGCTACAACAACTTATCAACAAAGTACCTAAACACAACATCTTAATTGTCATGGGAGACACTTCAACACCAAGGTAGGAAAAGGTAATACCAACGTTGAAAAAGTAATGGAAAGAAGGAACTGATACAATAAATCAGAACGGAGAAAGATTAATTGAAATATGTCTAATAGAGGGCACGGTCATTGAAGGAACAATATTTCCACACAAAGAGATACATAAAACAACATGGATATCTCCAGATGATAGAACCAGACACTAATTAGATCATTTTTGTATTAGAAAACAATTCAGAACTTATCTGATAGATGTAAGAGCATATAGGGGTGCAGATGTCAACAGTGATCACAATCTGTATATAGGGAGGATGAGACTTAAACTGAAAAGCAAGTACAAGAAATCAATAATCAGAAAGATAAACAGTCATAGCCTACATGAAGAAAATACCAACAGTGATTTCAGTCTGGAACTTACCAAACATTTCACAGCACTCAAAGAGGTAGACGAGACAGATACAGATGAGTTATGGAATTCATACAGCACAGCAATAATCACGGCAGCAAAAGCAAGTACTGGACTGCAGTAAACAAGTAGAAAAGCATGGATATCAAATAACACATGGAAATCCATACATGAAAGAAGACCAGCCAAATTAGACAATGTAAAGACAGATCTTGGAAAAATTTTGGCAAAAACAACATACAAAGAACTAGGCAATAAAGTAAAAAGTTCAGATAGAAGAGACAAAAGAGAATATATGGACAATATGGCAAAAGAAGCAGAAAATGCAGCAAAAACAGGAGACAGCAAAACTTTATATAACATACAGAAGAAGCTAACAGATGCTATTACCTCCAGAGAAAGACCAGTCTTTAGCAAAACAGGCAACCTATTAACATCAAGTAAAGACCAAAAGCAAAGATGGGCAGAACACTTCCAAGAAATACTTAACTGACCACGCCCAAATGAATTAATAAATCTTGAAACCAATTTACCAGTCCCACAACTAAATGTTAACTTAGATGAAGTTACACTTAATGAAATGAAACTGAAACAGCAGTGAATCTAATGGCTAACAACAAAGCCGCAGGTGAAGATGAAATAACAGTTGAGATGTTAAAAGCTATTAACAGTGACAACATAAGTCAACTACAGAGAATGTTTAATAAAATCTGGAAAGAAGAAAAGGTCCCTTCTAAATGGAAAAAGGGAATCATTGTTAAATATAAAAAAAAAGGCATTATCAGTGACTGCAATAACTGGAGGGGTGTAACCCTACTGTCAAAGGTGTTTTGTAAAGTGATTCTGAATAGACTTAAAGATATAGTGGATACTGCAGTGAGAGAAGAACAAGCAGGATTTCAAAAAGGGAGAAGATGTCTCAACCAGAACTTTAAGAATAATACTTGAAGAACATATTGAAAAAACAGTAACCATTAATACTGAACTTCATAGACTTTAAAAAAGCATTTGATAGCATACACAGAGATTTATTGTGGAGAATTTTAAGACTATATGGAATACCATCTAAAATTGTCAACATCAATAGAGATCTCTACAACAGATATGTTTGTGCAGTCAAGTCAAGACAGAAGAAGGAATGGTTTCAGATTGAAACAGGCGTGAAACAAGGATGTATATTATCTCCCTTGCTTTTTGGAATTGACTTTATAATGAAAAGATGCTGTACAGGTAAAACTGGCATTGATTGGGTACATGGGACCTAAATAGAAGATCTTGATTTTGCTGATGACATAACTCTTATCAGTGACAATGTGAAATCGATGCAGGAAAAAACAGATTCCCTGTCTTCCTTGGCTAGCAAAATAGGTCTTGAAATTAACAAAGACAAAACAAAAATAATGAAACTTCCCATTAATCAAGAAGGAAAAATACACTTAGAAGGAACAGTTGTTGATGAAGTAAACCGATTTGCATACCTTGGCAGCTACATAGACCAAGATGGTGACTCCAGGAAGGAAGGTAGAATTAGAATTACAAAAGCAGCATAGACCTTCAAGAATCTTGAGAACTTATTGAATTCAAAAGTTATAAGCACAAAAACCAAGTTAAGACTATTCAATTCAAATGTGATATCCACCCTCATTTATGCATGCAAAGGCTGGAAATCAACTAAAGAAATTGACAAGAAATTAGACTCTTTTGAAAACAAATGCCTAAGGAAAATACTCAGTATAAAGTGGATTGAATTCAAGAAAAACGTAGAGATAAGACAGATGAGCAAACAACAACCTGTCTCATGGGTGATCAGAAAAATAAGATAGACATATTTAGGCTATGTGATGAGAAGAAACAATCAGAGAATACCACAACAAGCTATCAAGTGGAGCACAACAGGCCGAAGAAAAAGAGGTCAATCATGTGAAACTCTAAATAGGACATTGTTAAGAGAGGCCAATTTAGTGGGTATAACATCCTTTGATGAAGTTGAAAGACTCGCCGAGAACAGGAAAACTTGGCAAACAACTATGCGAGTCCTATGTGACATTTAATGTCATGGGAAGGACGTAAGATGTAAGTTAATTCTGACTTAGATTGTTTTCTGACTGTTTCTACCTCTACACTCTAATGGCTTTATTTCTGCAGTTAATTGGTGGTTTTGTGTTGTTTCACTCTTTTTAGCAGAACCTTCATTCTTGCCACTTATTTTTGTGAAGCTTTTTGTATTATGGTCAGCCTTGTTTTTTATGTATTTGTTGACTCTTTTGGGGATTGTGAGCCTTATCTTTGATGTATTTTTTGAGTCTTTTGGGGACTATGAGCTTTGTTTTTGATGTATTTGTTGACTCTTTTGGGGATTGTGAGCCTTATCTTTGATGTATTTGTTGACCTGTTAGAAGCAGTGCTAAAATATTCAATATGATGTGCTTGACTTTCATACCCACTTTGAAAAAAGTCGGAGAACTACACAGATTACCTGTCTTCACAAATTACTTTCAGACACAGATCAATGATTATGGTATTCAAAGTTAATTATTAGCCAAAGAAAGTGTTGAAAAATATCAAATGTAGGGTAATACATAGTATGCAGGAAACTCTTTACTGCAGAGACTGGAACAACAACAAAACCCCTTCAGATCACTATGGGAAGTACCCACCACCACCTCAGACAAATGTTTTGACCCTATTCAGTCCTCTTGCTCTTGCTTGTCCCTTTATGCCCAGTTGCTTACATAGGTCGTATGCTGATGTTGCTATGAATCCTCTCACTCCCACTTCTACAGCTATCACTTTTGTCTTCACTCCTGCCCCCTGCCTCAGTTGCTTGACCAGATCATTGCACTTCTCATGTTTGAATAAATGCTGCTTCTGTCTTCTTGTTTCATATGGAACTGTAAACTCGATCATTATTTTATTTGAAATGAATACTTTCTCTGTTTACAAAATACATAAATATGTTTTCCTGAGAAGGAAACAGAATATTTTAACGTAAAACTTTGAAAGGAGAAAGACGGAGAGACAGAAAAACAAATGAAGAGGCGTTCAAGGAAGCTTCAGAACAAGAACAAGTTAACATGATAAG
>CM019699.1:44258767-44293767 GCA_009760885.1 Achatina immaculata
ACTGCCATCAGCATGGCACTGATCTGACCTGATCTGAGTACTGAATAGTAGTTTGGTAGACATTCATTAGTCTTAGACCAAGAGAATAACTTTTTTATATATGGAAAGACAACATAGAAGAGGTTATGGAAGAAACTGATGTCACCAACTGGAAAGAGAAAATTAGGAATAGAAAGGAATGGAGCTGAACTTTATCTGCAGCTATGAGCCTTAATGGCTTGGAAAGCTGAAGAAGAAGAAGAAGTTATTTTCTGTATTGAGTGCATGGATAAGAGTAGAAGGTAAATGTTTTATTCTGTTTTATTTGTCTCTGTTTTTTTTAAATGTTAATTATGTTTCTTATATGCACAGTATATTTGAAAAATGGAACAGAGAGAAACTTGTGTGATAAAGGACAGAATGTCAGATGGGCCTGCTTGCCCACTTCTTAACCCTTTGGAAATAAGATCAGTCAGTCAATCAAAGAATCAATCAGTCTCTCTCTGTCTGTCTGTCTCTCTCACTCACTCTCTCATTCTCTTTCTCTCTCTTTGTCTGTCTGTCTGTCTCTCTCTCACTCTCACTCATTCTCTCTCTGTCTCTCTCTCTCACTCACTCACTCTCTCACACTCTTTGTCTGTCTCTCTCTCACTCACTCTCTCTCTCTCACTCTTTGTCTGTCTTTGTCTGTCTCTCTCTCACTCTCTCTCACTCTCTCTCTCTCTCACTCTCTTTGTCTGTCTCTCTCTCACTCTTACTCTCACTCATTTTCTCTCTCTGTTTCTCTCTCACTCACTCTCTCTCTCTCAAAATATTAGTAGAACTGCTTTTATTAGTTCATGGAATGCCATGTTGAAAGTGACACCTTAGTTACAATGAAACAACACAGTTTGCTGTTGAATATTTCATGCAAATTTTTGCTGCTTTCTCAGTGAACCGTGTGAATGTATGTAGACTAACTTAATGTTTCATAAACTGTGTGCAGCGTTTGAGCAGAGAAAACCTAACTTCAGTGCATTTTCTTCAAATTATGTAATTCAAGTTATTTACTTCAACTGGAGCTGTCTGAACAGACAAGAAATTATTTTGTCCAGGTTTCTGTCACAGCTTCTGTCTAAGATGTCACCCCTCTATCCGCACCTCCTTACCTTTATTTATAAGAGATTATTGCACATAAATAACAAGTATAACAAGCATTAAAAATAACATATAAGAGTTGCCTGAATTATTGTTAGCATTTGTAAAAGCAGATTTGAAATCATGCTTAGAACTGTCAATTAGTTACCAGCGTTTAGACTCTTAAGTAGTTTTCTGCACATCCCACGCCAGATGGATATGCTAATTATCTGTAGAGTTTCTTGTTTTTGTTTTCCCAGCTTGCCATAATTGTAAGCTGTGTGGTGGTGGCAGTTATTGTGGTGCTTGTGGTAGTCATCAGTATTATCTTCTACAAGAGGAGGACAGGCTCCCAGACTTTCAGGAACTTCAGTCAGGTGAGCGTTGTTTTCAGTTTTAACTCGTGATGTTTGTTATGGAAGATGTTTCTTTTCTTGGTGTCTCTTTTTCTTGTGCTGACATCATGGTTACCATCTTCTCTCTGTGGAAAGCAGTGAAACCACAAGAAGCAAAAGAAGAAAAAAAAAAGCAAGAATTATTTGTTAGAATATAATTGTTGTTTAGTCCAGTCTTGCTGCATGTAACATACCTTTTCTATCTCCCTTGTTGTTTAGTCCAGTCTTGCTGCATGTAACATACCTTTTCTATCTCCCTGGAAGTGGGAGCTGATGTTCTTTGCAGCCAATGTGGTGAAGATGTTGAGGCATGACATCGTGCTGGATTAGGAGCGGGCTGTGACAGCCATTTTTTATGTCCCTTAGGGGAGATGACAAGCAGTACTTCCTTAGCAGACTCCACCACCCTGGGCCTATAGCCATCCCTGTCCCGTTAGCCAGGCTATGCCTGTTACTGGGGGTACCAACAGGAAGGTGGGATAGTGGCTTGGTCAACTATGGTTTACTAACCCTGTCTCAGCATGTCAACTATGGTTTACTAACCCTGTCTCAGCATGTCAACTATGGTTTACTAACCCTGTCTCAGCATGTCAACTATGGTTTACTAACCCTGTCTCAGCATGTCAACTATGGTTTACTAACCCTGTCTCAGCATGTCAACTATGGTTTACTAACCCTGTCTCAGCATGTCAACTATGGTTTACTAACCCTGTCTCAGCATGTCAACTATGGTTTACTAACCCTGTCTCAGCATGTCAGCTATGGTTTACTAACCTTGACCCAGTATGTCAGCTGTGGTTTACTAACCTTGACCCAGTATGTCAGTTATGGTTTACTAACCCTGATCCAGTATGTCAGTTATGTTTTGCTAACCTTGAGCCAGCATGTCAGCTATGGTTTACTGACTGCTTAAATCAGACAGCATCTTCAGGACAGTTGGTCATGACATGTGACATAAGTGTGACCTTTTAGAAGGTGCTCATATGAAATAAATCTTAGCCTGTATTATTTTTCATTTGTATGGTGAATATAGTAGTATATATAAATATGTATGTTTGTCTGATCAACTTATGCAAAAACCTATATGAAAACAGTCAGTGTACAGTTTGAACAAATGCAAGAGACTTCAAAAGCATTCATCATAAAATCTGGAGTAAGACTGGGCTGTGTCCTATCTCAGTTAATTATTTATTCTAAATAGTACTGAATTGTAGTTTAGTAGATAATCATTAGTGTGAGACTGCGAGAATAACTTCTTTTTTTTTTGCGTGTATGTACTTACTTCTATACTGAGTGCATAGATAAGAGTAGAATGTGAATGTTCTGTAATTTTTTTTATGTTTCTCAGCTATTCAATGTTAATTATGTTTGTTATATGTACAGCATATTTGTAGAATGTCTGGAACAGAATGAAAGTTGTATGATAAAGGCCAGAATGTCAGATAGGCCTGCATGCCCAATTTTTAACCCTTTGGAAATAAAGATCAATCAGTCAAGCAAACAGTCCCTTACTATTCATAACATACATGAACAACATCTGCTAAGAAGCTAAAATGCATAATAAAAACTCCACCACAAGACTGCCCAAGAGTCAATTTCCAGAAACAATGCCAATAAACTCACTTTTTTTTAGAAAAAACGTGCAATTGGTGCACCATAATTGAACTCCTTTTTGCTGATGACCAATCACTGCCACACCAGAGAAAGACCTGCAGTTGAACATGGACAACTTATTTAGGCCATGTCAAGCCAAATGTGAAGATCAGAGCTGACAGAACAGAAGGCATGGCCAGAGTGAGAGGAGAAATCAGTACTAGTACCAGAAGAAGCAAGTCAAATGGTTTGGCCACATTACACGGCTACTGCCAGACAGTGTACCACAGAATATTCGTATATTCAAACTAAGAACTGTTGGAAACAGAGGAAGAGGCCACCCATGTAGGAGATTTGGGGGGGGGGGGAGGGGATTCAGAAACCTTAAAAATTCCATTACAAAAAAGCAAATTGCTGAGCCTTATCAACGTGTGTCCCCTCATCACTGAAAGCTACATAGAGAAAGAGAGAAGATGAGACAAGACAAGATATCTGAGAAGAAAAGGTAAAGATCTGATTACCTGTCAGAGAAAGAAAATAGTGAAATGGGGACCGATAGCGTCGGAGAGAGAGAGAGAGAGAGAGAGAAACTGATAATAAAAAGACTAAAATGAAGGAATACTTGTCAGTGAAAAGAAGACAGCCTTAAGAAGATTAGAAGAGAGTGTAGAAGAATGAGCAGAATGAAGGTAATGAGACAGAAACAAATATTAAACAGAAGAAAAACTGCAAATAGAAAACTAGAATCAAACGTAAATGAGATAGATGAGGAGTAATATACATTCATGTGTTTATTTCCAAGACAGTATTTTCCCATCAACTCAATGCTCATTTATCCTGTCTTTCTCTACCAGGATACTAGTGCAAGCATTTCACTGTCCAAACTCATCTCGGAAGATAGCCAGACTGACTCCACATATGAGAATCCATGGTTCAGCCACTGATATACTTTACCTTAACTCTTTATGTACATGTAATAAATTGAAACACTGACACCTAAAGTTAATATAGTATGTTAAGATGTAATAAAGTGAAACTTTGACACTTTAATACAGAGTGTAAAGATATTATAAATAGCAACATGGAATGTTAGAACTTTATTCCAGGCTGGAAAATTAGAAAATGTAAAGATGGAAATGGAAAGGATGAAGATCAACATATTAGGAATGAGTGAAGTTAGATGGACAGGTGCAGGGAAGATAAAATCAGATAAATATACAATAATATATTCAGGAAGTGAGAAACATGAACGAGGAGTAGGAATTATATTTGATGAACAAACGGCAAGAACAATTGTAGGATATTTGAACATCTCGGACTGAGTCCTGCTAGCCCAACTGAAAGGACAACCAATAAACATAAATATTATACAAGTGTACGCTCCAACATCTGAAAGCTCTGAAGAAGATGTACAGCTATTTTATAATGACATAGAGACAGCACTAAAACACACAAAGTCACATGAAGTTACCATAGTCATGAGAGATTCTAATGCCAAAGTTGGTAAAGGAAGAGCTTCAGACATCGTTGGTGACTATGGACTGAGGGAGAGGAATGACAGAGGTTGTAAATTAATTGAATGGGCAAGAATACACAGCATGGTTGTAGGAAACACCTGGTTTAAACATCCTCGAAGACTGGCAACGTGGTGCAGGCCAGACAAAAAGACTTTTAACCAGATAGGCTACATATTAATCAACAAATGATTCCGCAATGCATTACTGACAACAAAAACCATGCCAGGAGCTGACTGCAATAGTGACCATGATCCACTCTGTGGAAAAGTTAGAATAAAACTAAAGAAAGCAGGCAGAAAAGTGAGAAACATCAAACTGAATACAGAACTTCTTAAAAATGACCAAGAACTGCGAGAACAATACAAAGTTATTATAACAAATAGATACAATGCAATAGCAAAGATAAATAGTATAGATGAACAATGGGAAATGTTAAGAGATTCTATCCACCAAACTGTTAAGGAGATAATACCAACAAAAAAAGAAGCCCCTAAAAATAAATGGATGACAGACGACATCTTAGGACTGATGGACAAGAGGAGGAGGAGTAAAAATAACCAAGAAAAAATATAACAAGATAAATAAAGAAATAAGACGCAAATGCAGAGAAGCAAAAGAAGTATGGTTAAATGAGCAGTGCAGACAGATAGAGGACTCTCATATTAAAGACAGCAAAAACATGCACAAACGAATTAGTGAACTCACAGGCAGGAAAACAAAATATACCACAGGATGCCTGAAATCGAAAGAAGGTAAAATGTTAATGGGAAAAGAAGACATTGTGGACAGGTGGACAGAGTATATCGGTGAGCTATATGGAGGAGAAAGACCAGAATTAACACCAGATACTGAAAACTGTGAGGGACCACCAATACTTGAAGATGAAATCATAGATGCCATCAAACACATGAAGAAAGGAAAAGCGACTGGGCCTGATAATATAACAATAGAAGAAATAGAGGCACTAGAGGAGACAGGAATAAAAATAATAACCAAGTTACTGAATGACATTTACAATAGTGGTTATATTCCCAGTGACCTGATTAAATCCACGTTTATAGCACTACCAAAGAAACCAGGTGCAAAGGAATGTGACGACCACCAGACTATCAGCCTCTCATGTCACATAACGAAGCTACTTCTGAGAATAATTATGAGAAGAACAAGGAAAAAGATAAAAATGGAAATAACAGATGAACAGTTTGGATTTGTTGAAGGAAAGGGAACACACAATGCCATTTATGCTTTACGAACACTAACAGAAAGAGCTTTAGAAGTACAGAAAGATCTCTACTTATGCTTCATTGATTACACCAAGGCATTTGACAAGGTGAAACATAGTGAAATTATTAAAATGCTTGAAGACATCAATATAGACGGCAAAGACCTGAGGATTGTAAAACATCTATACTGGCAGCAAGAAACAGCAGTTTGAGTTGAAAATAGAACTGGAAAATATCAACCTATAAAACAAGGGGTGCGACAAGGATGTGTACTATCTCCAGACCTTTTTTCTCTGTATAGCGAGAATATTCTAAGAACAATCATCACAGAACCAGGCATAAAAATTGGAGGATACAATATTAACAACCTTCGGTATGCTGATGACACAGTACTGATAGTTGAGAACCAACAAGACCTGCAAAATCTCTTGGATAAAGTCGCCAAAGAAAGTGAACAGAAAGGCCTTACTTTGAACATCAAAAAGACAGAGACTATGGTTATATCTAAGAAACAGAATCCGCTAGCATGCAGTATTAAATTAAACGGAACTATTCTAAAGCAGGTGCAGAAATTCAAATACCTTGGAGCAGTAATAACTTCAGATGGGAAATGCAGAACAGAAATTAGGAACAGAATAGGCCAAGCAAAGACTGCATTTCAGAGAATGAGAAACATATTAGCTAACACATCTTTATCAATGAATGTTAGAAAACGAGTCCTAAAATGCCATATTGAATCTATCTTGTTATATGGAAGTGAATCATGGACAATAGGCAAGTCTGCACAAAAATCAGTGGAAGCAGCAGAAATGTGGTTTATTAGAAGAATGTTGCGAATCCCCTGGACAGCAAAAATAACCAATGAAGAATGTATGAGAAGAGCTGGAGAGACAAAAAACCTTGTCAAAAAGATAAGAGAGAGACAATGTACTTTCATAGGACATGCAATGAGAAGAGGGGGCATTGAAAATATTATAAGAACAGGAAAAATAGAAGGAAGAAGATGAAGAGGAAGACCAAGAGAAATGATACTGGACAGTCTGATGGGATGGTGTGAGAGGAGATCACCAACTGAACTGATGGCCTGCATGAAGGATCGGGGTACTCTGGAGAAGCATAATAGCCAACGCCAGTCAGCACGGCACATGATGATGATGAAAGATATTATCAGTAAAACATGAACACAGATATGAAAGGTGGAATGTTTAAGTTTGAGTTAAATGTTTAAGTTTGAGTGAAATGTTTAAGTTTGAGGCTATCTAGATGAGGAAGTTATAATAACTAAAATATTAAATACATCAGTGACATTCTGGTATGGTACAGACAAGCATTTATGTCTCTTCTTTTCTGCTGATTTTCTTTCCTCATTTGATTAAATTGTCCTTATTGATTCTTTCTTTGTATATCCAAGAACTTTGACACATTGTCATTGACCTTGGCCCTTTTTGGTGAGGTGGTTCTAAAAAAAGTCTCACTGCTGGGACTTGAACCTGGTAGCATCAGACTGGCAGAGCGACCACCTAACCACTCAGCCAGTCAGGCTGCTGATAAATAGATGTGTTCAGTTATTTTAATAGCAGTTTATAAAGCCCAAAGCAAAGTCACAAAGTGTACCTTGCTCTTTAATTACAAGCATTTTTATCATTTACTACTGCAGAAAAATACAGCTTTTCTGGTTTTAAAAAAATTTATTTATGAAATTTCATGTAATGAGTTGTTTGTATATTGCTTTTGTTGGAACAAAATTTCGTTTCATGTATGTACCTTCTTTCCTCATCCCCAAGTCTTTTTAAAGTATACATACTTTTATATTTATAACCTCCCAGCACCCACAAAATCAAAATGTAAAGATCACATATAGTACACCTATATTCCAGTCTATTCTGTGTGTATGTAATTAGTGAAACATTGACCTTTTGTTTTTGGAACAAAAGAGTTAAAAGTCACATGTAGTATACTATATTCCAGTCTGTTCTATGTGTATGCAATTAGTAAAACATTGGCCTTTTGTTTTTGGAGCAAAAGAGTTAAAAGTCACATGTAAGATACTATATTCCAGTCTGTTCTATGTGTATGCAATTAGTAAAACATTGACAGTTTTGTTTTTGGAATACAAGAGTTTTAAGAGTCACATGTGACTACATTTTTCCAGCCTGTTTTATTGCACTAAGTAATGAAAAATTGACTGTAATCAGTAAAATAAAAGATATCGCATGAATCATTTTGTTCTTAATCTTTCATTTGTTTTGTTCAGGTTGATGCTTGTTTTGTTCAAGTTGATATTTCTTTTGTTCAGATTGATGGTTGTTTTGTTCAAGTTGATATTTGTTTTGTTCAGATTGATGCTTGTTTTGTTCAAGTTGATATTTCTTTTGTTCAGATTGATAGTTGTTTTGTTCAAGTTGATATTTGTTTTGCCCGGGTTGATACTCAGAACTGGTGGTGGATGGAATGGGAGAGCAGCCGACAGATAATGTTAGTTATGGTCACCATTCTATGATGGTAGGCAGACGATCTCAATGTAGGGACAATGGCTACGATCAATGACTAGTACAGTCACTGCCCGGAAGGAAAGCAATGGTAAACTATCTTCTGGAAATATACCAAGAAACCCAAGCAGCAATCATGGAAAATCAATTAGGAAAAAGATCTGGTGGTGAGTCCCCCAGGCCAGATAGATCTAATTTTAACACTGGGGAAGAGTGTGAGACAGAGGTCAGTACTAGTAATTGTGATGATGGACAAAATCCTGACGGTGTTACCAAGGAAAACCCCTGTATCAAACTAAAAAGAAAAATAAGAGTAGGAACATGGAATGTAAGAAGCATGTATGAGGGAAAATATCAAGTAATAAGTTACGAGATGAAAAGAACGGGGATACACATTTTGGGAATCTGTGAACATCGATGGAAAGGATCAGGACACTTTAAGAGCGAGAATGATAATATCTTTATATACTCTGGTGGAGAAGTAGGAGGAAAGAATGGAGTGGCTTTTTATAGGTTACTAGGTTACAATCCAGTAAGTGATAGAGTCTTAACAATCAGACTTAAGGGCATTCCTAGAAATGTAACAATCATCCAGATATATGCACCTACATCAGCAGCAGAAGAAGAGGAAGTAGAAAACTTTTATAACACACTGCAAACGACAATAGATCAGGTACAGAAAAATGATATTTATTAATAATGGGGGATTTTAATGCAAAAATTGGTACAGAAAGAGCAGAAGATGAAGGACATGTTGTAGGGAAATTTAGCATAGGACATAGAAGTAAAACAGCATAAGAAATAACATCTTGTTGGCAGAAATGCAGATGAAGCCACTGACAACAATTATTGAGGAAAGACGCTGGCGATGGTTGGGACATGTGCTCCGAATGACAGACAACTCACTACCAAAAATAGCACTAAGATGGACACCACAGGGTAACAGAAGTAAGGGTAGACCAAAAGAGACATGGAGAAGAACAACAGAAAGGATGTTGAGCAATAGAGGGCTCACCTGGGCAAGAGCAGAAAAAAAGGCGAAGGACAGGCATTTGTGGAAAACCCTTGCGGAAGCCCCATGTGCCCTGGGCACTTAAGGTTCAGAGAGAGAGAGAGACAGAAGTGAGGCAGGTGACAATCTAATGGCGTTTTGCATGGAAAATGAGCTAATGATCGCTAACACACTTTTTAAACAACAACCAAGAAGACTTTACACATGGACATCACCTGATGGTAAAACCAGGAATCAAATAGATTACATTTTAGTGCAAAAAAGGTGGAGGTCAAGTATAACATCAGCAAAAACTTTACCAGGTGCTGATTGTGACACGGACCATGAGTTATTAATAGCAGACATGAAGATAAAGATAAAAAAGACAGTTACGGGATCAAGACTACTCCGCTTTGATCTTACAAATATACCAGAACAATACGGTATAGAAGTGAAGAACCGTTTCGAAATCCTGATGGCTGTACAGGAGGAGATGACACCAGATGAATTGGCTACGCAGGCCAAAGATATCTTAATAACAACAGCTAAAGACATGGTTCCAGTAAAGAAAACACAAAAGAATAGTTGGATTACAGCAGGTACACTAGAACTGATAAAACAACGTAGAGAAATGAAGACGCAATGGAAAATGACAAACAACTACAAAGAGAAATATAAAACTTTAACAAAAGAAGTACGAAGAAACATAAGAAAAGACAAAAAACAATACATACAAGATTGTTGTAAAAGAATAGAAGAACATCAGAAGTGTGGAAGAGATAGTAAAATGTTTAAAAAAATGAAGGCATTGACAAGAAATGTCACACCTAAGCTAAATGTAATTTGTGATGAGATGGGGAATACCTTGACAGAGACAGAGGACATTCTAGAAAGATGGAAGGAATATTGCAAAGGAATATATGAAACAACTGACTGTGGAAACATAAATCAACAGTGTGAATTATTATTGGAGGAGAAAGATCGTGAACCGACAATAGAAGAAGTTTTTTGGGCAATAAAGAATCTGAAAAATGGTAAATCACCAGAATGTGATGAGATAACAGCTGAACTTATTAAAGCAGGAGGAAAGGAATGTGCAACAATCTATCATGTAAAAAGATATGGCATTCTGGTATTTGGCCAAAAGAATGGAAGAGAATTGTATTCATACCACTGCCAAAAAAAGGGTAACCTGAAATTATGCACAAACTACAGAACTGTTGCCCTGATTAGTCATGCCAGTAAAATTCTGTTAAAAATCATAATGAGTAGACTGTGGGAAACAATGGAAAAAATGGAATTTCCAACACATTTAATACAATTAACATCACTGCTGTATCTAGACCAACAAGCAGCAGTAAGAGTAAATGGTGAAACAACAACTTGGTTTGACATAAAACAAGGGGTCTGTGGGGGGTGCATATTGTCACCCTACTTATTTAACTTGTATACTGAAAATATAATGAGGAATGTTAGAGAAGATGTAGACAAAGAATATTACGATGCCATAACAATTGGAGGTTATGAAATACCAGAGATTAGATATGCTGATGACACAGTATTACTGTCCACAACACAAAAAGGAATGGAAAAACTAATTATGTCAGTCCGTAAGAACAGTGAAGAGCAGAACCTCTGTCTTAATGCAAAGAAAACTAAATTGATGACAACTGACAAAACAAACAAGGCAGCTGAAATATATATGTAAATGAGGAAAAATTGGAAGAAGTGGAGAGTTTTGAATATCTTGGATCACTACTAACTAATAATGGAGATACAATGAGGGAAATTAAAAAGAGGACATCTATCGCTCTTCAGAAAATAAATAAAGAATCTGTGGAGAGGAGCAGACAGAACCACAAAAATAATATTTTTAAGGGCATGCATCTTTCCCATCGCAACATATCCCTGTGAGAACTGGACACTTAACAAAACAGCTGAGAAACACATAAATGCCTTTGAATGTAAATGCTACAGAAGAGTTCTCCAAATATCGTGGACACAAAAAAGAACAAATATATCTATACTACAAGAGCTTAATATTGAAGAAGGTTGGCTAGTAAAGAGGATTAAGGAGAGAAAACTTAAATATTTTGAACACATTAAACGTCATGATAATTTAGAGAAGACCGTATTGGAAGGATACATAATGGGAAAAAGAAAAAGAGGAAGACCGAAACGAAGATGGCTGCAAGACATCGTTGATGATCTGGAAATGGATGCAGCAGCAGCAGGCCATCTTGCTCACAACCGAGAGGCCTACAGGAGTGCTGTTAGGGAGGCAAAGTTCCGCAAGGGACATGCAAAGGAATGAATGAATGAATGAATGGTCCTCGTTAGGTCCCGTGGTCCCCTGTGTGGTCCAAAATAGACCACACGAGATCCACGAGAGGACCACAAGGGGTTCAGAGTATCACAGGGCTTTAGCCTGTATTCTTGGTGGGTCTCAGAAGCGGGATTGTGTGACACCGTGGTTTTCATTGCACCAGTTTAGTCTAGGGTTGGACTTTCTCACCGGAAGACCTCGACGTGTTTAGGATATCAGTGCATCCCCGCTGGGTGAGAGGCGGTAGCCAACCCAGGCCAGAGTTGGACTTTCTCACCGGAAAACCCTGACGTGTTTTGAGATACCCGTGTTTGTTTTGTTCAGGTTGATGCTTGTTTTGTTCAGATCTATTCTTGTTTTGTTCAGGTTGATGCTTGTTTTGTTCAGATCTATTCTTGTTTTGTTCAGGTTGATGCTTGTTTTGTTCAGATCTATTCTTGTTTTGTTCAGGTTGATGCTTGTTTTGTTCAGATCTATTCTTGTTTTGTTCAGGTTGATGCTTGTTTTGTTCAGATCTATTCTTGTTTTGTTCAGGTTGCACTTACTGTTTTGCCAGTTTAGACAAAATTGATCACAGTGCTGTTATTCCTGATAACACTCTTGAAGAAGTTTTCGATCAGCTTTCTCAAAACTATCCTCACTCTCTATGAGGGATTCACATTCAAGTCCCTCAATGTAGTATATGCCATTGTATTCAAAAGATGCAGGATAACATATATATTGGTAAACTGGCCTCAGATTAGGGGACCACATGCAGAAACATCTGTACGATATCACCCAGTATACTTCCAAACCAGTCCCGAATCGTTTCAATGGCCCCTACCACAGAGGCAAATCGGACTTTCTGTTAATAGCCATCAAAAAATGTCACGCAGATGACAGAAGCCACCTAGCATTTAAGAATAGCTACATTCATGAATATGGGATACTGGAACCACATGGTTCGAACTCATTATTCAGCTGCATCTAACATTCTCCTCTTCCACAATCCCTCCCCACTAAGTTGCACTCCCTTCTCACTTGTTACACATAGTTCAGAACCTCCTCACAGCATCACATTACAACTCCTCTACCCTAACTATAATCACATGTTTCACCTTTTCCTGGCTAGATTACCACTGTATTACTCTCTCTCCCCTCCACGGTTTCTCCACCCACCACCCTCAGTTATGACCCATTTATCACACATCCCAAGTCTCCATTTAAATACTCTCTACACCCCACCATGCACATTTCTGACACACAGCGTCAGACAAGCCACAGCTTCTTACAAGATACAGCTAAGTGCTCTATTCATTTTATTTGATTTTTTTTTAAACACAGCACTCATGTGAATTTATACTTTATCTCCTCTCTCTATTTCTTTGTCTTGTGTGTTTTTGTATGATTAAGGCTCACTCCTAAATGTCACAACTTTGTAATCATTAAGTAATAAAGCTGTTCCTGTTTTTTTCCTAGTTTATATATTTGGAAGAAGTTTTAAGTACCAGACATTCTGATCAAGTAGCTGACAGTGCTGTCAATGTTGATCGCTAAAATATTTCTATTTTTTTCATAAGTATAAAACTTACATTTCTATAGACCTTTTTCTTTTCAAGTAAGTTTGATGTGGCAAAGTTTAGCACACTGACAGACATTAGTTTGCTAATGTCATGGGAAAATGACACATTTAACTTTAAAGAATTACTATCATTGAATATGGACAGATTTGTGGAGAAACTACTTCACAAACAGTACATACAAGGGCAGACAGACTGGACCTTGCTAAACAAACATAATTTCTTGTTACTACGTCTGTCAAATATTGGTGGAATTCGTGTGAGGGAAGTTGTTCACCAAAGATATAATACTTGGCAGCTTCCATAAACACCATACTTCTAGCTGCTACACCAATCGCAAACTACTGGCTGCTCCACATACAACAAACTTCTAGCTGCTACACCAATCACAAACTACTGGCTGCTCCACATACAACAAACTTCTAGCTGCTACACCAATCGCAAACTACTGGCTGCTCCACATACAACAAACTTCTAGCTGCTACACCAATCGCAAACTACTGGCTGCTCCACAAACAAACAACTTCTACTTGCTCCACAAGCACCATACTTCTAGCTGCTTCACCAATCGCAAACTACTGGCTGCTCCACATACAACAAACTTCTAGCTGCTACACCAATCGCAAACTACTGGCTGCTCCACATACAACAAACGTCTACTTGCTCCACAAACACCAAACTTCTACTTGCTCCACAATTACCAAACATCTAGCTGCTATACCAATTGCAAACTACTGGCTGCTCCACAAATACCAAACCTCTACTTGCTCCATAAATACCAAACCTCTACTTGCTCCACAAATACCAAACCTCTTCTTGCTCCATAAATACCAAACCTCTACTTGCTCCACAAACACCAAACCTCTACTTGCTCCACAAACACCAAACCTCTACTTGCTCCACAAATACCAAACCTCTACTTGCTCCACAAGCACCAACTACCAAACTTCTACTTGCTCCACAAACACTAAACTTCTACTTGCTCCACAAACACTAAACTTCTACTTGCTCCACAAACACTAAACTTCTACTTGCTCCACAAACACCAAATTTCTAGCTGCTATACCAATTGCAAACTACTGGCTGCTCCACAAACACCAAACCTCTACTTGCTCCACAAGCACCAACTACCAAACTTCTACTTGCTCCACAAACACTAAACTTCTACTTGCTCCACAAGCACCAAACCTCTACTTGCTTCACAAACACCAAACCTTTACTTCCTCCACAAATACCAAACCTCTACTTGCTCCATAAATACCAAACCTCTACTTGCTCCACAAATACCAAACCTCTATTTGCTCCACGATTACCAAACCTCTACTTGCTCCACAAATACCAAACCTCTACTTACTCCACAAATACCAAACCTCTACTTGCTCCACAAATACCAAACCTCTATTTGCTCCACGATTACCAAACCTCTACTTGCTCCACAAATACCAAACCTCTACTTACTTCACAAATACCAAACCTCTACTTGCTCCACAAATACCAAACCTCTATTTGCTCCATGATTACCAAACCTCTACTTGCTCCACAAATACCAAACCTCTACTTACTCCACAAATACCAAACCTCTACTTGCTCCACAAATACCAAACCTCTACTTGCTCCACAAATACCAAACCTCTACTTGCTCCACAAATACCAAACCTCTACTTGCTCCACAAATACCAAACCTCTACTTGCTCCACAAATACCAAACCTCTATTTGCTCCACAAATACCAAACCTCTACTTGCTCCATAAATACCAAACCTCTACTTGCTCCACAAATACCAAACCTTTACTTCCTCCACAAATACCAAACCTCTACTTGCTCCACAAGCACCAACTACCAAACTTCTACTTGCTCCATAAATACCAAACCTCTACTTGCTCCACAAATACCAAACCTCTACTTACTCCACAAATACCAGACCTCTACTTGCTCCACAAACACCAAACTTTTACTTGCTCCACAAACATCAAACTTCTACTCTGTCCCACAAAAAGGCTCCTCTGTTTGTTCCACTAACAGAAAACTCATAGCTCCTCCACAAACAACAAACTCCTAGCTGCACCACATACAACAAACTCTTAGCTGCTCCACAAACAACAAACTCCTAACTGTTCCACAAACAACAAACTACTAGCTGCTCCACAAACAACAAACTCCTAACTGTTCCACAAACAACAAACTCCTAGCTGTTCCACAAACAACAAACTCCTAGCTGTTCCACAAACAACAAACTGCCATCAAGAAGACAGTCAAGGCAACATCTTCGCTCAGAATCACTGAGCCAGCAGTTGCAGTATTATCAGCAGACAAACTAGTCTCATTGTTTCTGAATGTTACATACCTTGGACAATGCGCTGGACATCCATTTTTATTTTATTCACATGTTTTTAGATATTATAAGGCAAATTTTTAAAATCTGTCACAGTTACTGTGGGTCACTCTTTCACCAAGTGTCACACTAAATCCACTCTTTACCTTCCACTATCACACACTTGATCCTGGGATCGTTCGCATCTCAAGATGAATGTATATTCTTTTCAAATTTACTAAAGATTTCTCTGTGTGTCAAATCTGAAAGTATTGAAGAATATTTGTCCTCACTTTTGTCAAGATATCTGTTTGTTTGTTAGAGAATATTTGTCCTCAACTTTGTCAGGATATCTGTTTGTTTGTAAGAGAATATTTGTCCTCAGCTTTGTCAGGATATCTGTTTGTAAGAGAATATTTGTCCTCAACTTTGTCAGGATGTCTGTTTGTAAGAGAATATTTGTCCTCAACTTTGTTAGGATATCTGTTTGTTTGTAAGAGAATATTTGTCCTCAACTTTGTCAGGATGTCTGTTTGTAAGAGAATATTTGTCCTCAACTTTGTCAGTATGTCTGTTTGTTTGTAAGAGAATATTTGTCCTCAACTTTGTCAGGATGTCTGTTTGTAAGAGAATATTAGTCCTCAGCTTTGTCAGGATATCTGTTTATTTGTAAGAGATGTGCTTCCTAGCTAGCTCAGATAAGATATGAGCAGACAGATCAAACATAGCACCTCAAACAACAAAGAATTGTGGCTTGTTGCATAATCTTCTCTGTTTCAAATAATAACATTAATAATAATAAGAATAATAAGAATAATTCATTCATTCTTTTATTTTGCATGTCCCTTGCGGAACTTTGCCTCCCTAACAGCTCTCCGGTAGGACTCTTGGTTGTGATCAAGATGCCCTGCTGCTGATGCATCCATTTGCTGATCATCAACGATGTCTTGCAGCCATCTTCGCTTTGGTCTTCCTCTCTTTCTTTTTCCAGTTATGTACCCTTCCATGATGGTCTTCTCTAAATTATCATGACATTTAATGTGTTCAAAATATTTAAGTTTTCTCTCTTTAATTCTCTTTACTAGCCAGCCTTCTTCAATATTAAGTTCTTGTAGTATGGATATATTTGTTCTTTTTTGTGTCCATGATATTTGAAGAACTCTTCTGTAGCATTTACATTCAAAGGCATTCATGTATTTCTCAGCTGTTTTGTTAAGTGTCCAGGTCTCACAGGCATATGTTGCGATGGGAAAGATGCATGCCCTTAAAAATATTATTTTTGTGGTTCTGTCTGCTCCTCTCCGCAGATTCTTTATTTGTTTTACTTTCTGAAGAGCGATAGATGTCCTCCTTTTAATTTCCCTCATTGTATAACCACTTTAGTTAGCAGTGATCCAAGATAATAATAATAATGCTGCACTTTCATATTTAGAAGATGACTTAGAAGCGGGCAGATATCAGTCATTCTGGACATTTCAAGATCTGGTCTCACTGCGCTATAACCTTCGTCGTCAGATATCACCTTTCTTATCTCCTCAAGTGGCTGTGCACTTCTACATAGGTTTATCATTTTCTCAAGTGGCTATGCACTTCTACATAGGTTTATCATTTTCTCAAGTGGATGTGCACTTCTACATAGGTTCATCATCTCTTCAAGTGGCTGTGCATGTCTACATAGGTTCATCATCTCCTCAAGTGGCTGTGCACTTCTACCTAGGTTCATCATCTCCTCAAGTGGTTGTGCACTTCTACATAGGTTCACCATTTTCTCAAGTGGCTGTGCACTTCTACATAGGTTCATCATCTCTTCAAGTGGATGTGCACTTCTATATAGGTTCATCATCTCTTCAAGTGGCTGTGCACTTCTACATAGGTTCATCATCTCCTCAAGTGGTTGTGCACTTCTACATAGGTTCATCATTTTCTCAAGTGGCTGTGCACTTCTACATAGGTTCATCATTTCCTCAAGTGGATGTGCACTTCTACATAGGTTCATCATCTCTTCAAGTGGCTGTGCACTTCTACATAGGTTCATCATCTCCTCAAGTGGCTGTGCACTTCTACATAGGTGCATTCCTCCTGTGTCTTAGTTTTTCCACTAGCTGTTCTCAAAGCTTGTGACTCAAGTGGCTGTGCACTTCTACATAGACTAATCATTTTCTCAAGTGTATGTGCACTCCTACATAGGTTCATCATCTCCTCAAGTGGCTGTGCACTTCTACATAGGTTCATCATCTCCTCAAGTGGCTGTGCACTTCTACATAGGTGCATTCCTCAAGTGGCTGTGCACTTCTACATAGGTGCATTCCTCCTGTGTCTTAGTTTTTCCACTAGCTGTTCTCAAAGCTTGTGACTGACAACAAAATCTTGCCTTGATTGTACAGTTTTTGTCTACTTTTGGCCTTCTTTAAACTATATTAACTTATGGCACATCTTCACAAGTTGTTAGATTATTGGGATGGGCCAACATGGGCCATGCTTGTAGTGGTCAAATGAGCCATGCTTGTAGGACAATGACAAATGAGCCATGCTTGAAGTGACAATGAAGTGGTTGATGAAAGTGTTTTGTTCTTGTTCACACATTCTTTACATTAGCATCATTATGAACAACATTAACTAGCAACTGATGATACTGATAGTTATAAATCATACAGCGTTTTACAGTTTTTTACTGCATTTTACTGTGTTTACAGCGTTTTACAGTGTGTTACATCAGTTTACAGCATTTTACAGTGTTTACACGTTTTACAGTATTTTACTGCATTTTACTGGGTTTACAGCATTTTACAGTGTTTCATTGCATTTTACAGTGCTTACGGCATTTTACAGTGTGTTACACCGTTCTGCAGTGTTTTACTGCATTTTACAGTGTTTACAGCATTTTACATAATGACATTACTGGTAATATTACTGGCATATCACTTGTACGGCAAGCAGATAAAACAAGAACAGCAGACATTAGAGATGATGTTTTCGAGAGAGATGAACATGTGCCCTTTAAGACTAGAAGATACAGATGGAGAGATGAACATGTGCCCTTTAAGACTAGAAGATACAGATGGAGAGATGAACATGTGCCCTTTAAGACTAGAAGATACAGACGGAGAGATGAACATATGCCCTTTAAGACTAGAAGATACACATGGAGAGATGTAGCAGAATGAGAAAAACTACCTCAAACAATCAGAACACTAGATTCTCTAGTCCTGACGTGAAGAGACGGTAGTTAGAGAACTTGACAGTCAATGGAAAACACAACAGAAGACGGCAGTTAGAGACACTTGACAAAGCACTGGAAAGCACAATAAAAGATGGCAGTTAGAGAATTTGACAGTCAATGGAAAAACACAGTAGAAGATGGAAGTTAGAGAATCTGACAGTCTAAGGAAAACACAACGTAAGACAGCAGCTAGAAGCCTGCCAAGCAACGAAAACATAATGACAATGGGAAAACAACAAAGACCAAAAAGTAAATACCAAAACGAGCAAATCTAATACCACGGAAAATCAATTTTAAAAAAACTATGCAAAGAACCGAACAAAATAAAGAACCAGGTTTAGTCAATGTGATATATAAAGCGATAAACTGATGATTCCTTCGACAATTCAATAAAATAACTCAAATTTCATGATTTTTTTTTACATAAAATGATATTCTGCTCCAGTTAATTAATTTAGATTTGAAAAAAGTGACATTTTCTGTTACAAAATTTGGTAAATGTTACTCTTTAATGAAAATCAGATTCTAACAGATATGCGACAAGAAGAAAGTTCTGTCTAACATGCTTCTGTTTGTCTGAACATGCTTCTTTTTGTATGAACATGCTTCTGTTTGTTTGAACATGCTTCTTTTTGTCTGAACATGCTTCTTTCTGTCTGAACATGCTTCTATTTGCCTGAACATGCTTCTTTCTGTGTGAACATGCTTCTTTCTGTCTGAACATGCTTCTTTTTGTATGAACATGCTTATTTCTGTCTGAACATGCTTATTTCTGTCTGAACATGCTTCTTTCTGTCTGAACATGCTTCTGTTTGTCTGAACATGCTTCTTTCTGTCTGAACATGCATCTTTCTGTCTGAACATGCTTCTGTTTGTCTGAACATGCTTCTTCTTGTATGAAGATGCTTCTTTTTGTCTGAATATGCTTCTTTTTGTCGGAACATGCTTCTTTTTGTCTGAACATGCTTCTGTTTGTGTCAAAGTGATAATAAACGTTGCTTGCAAGTTCAAGGAGTGACAGTGTTAGGAATGTGAGACAGATTGACTGAGAGACAACAAGTGAGGCAGAGATGGAGACTGCATGAGACAGAGAGAGACAGAGAGAGACAACAAGTGAGGCAGAGATGGAGACTGCATGAGACAGAGAGAGACAGAGAGAGACAACAAGTGAGACAGAGATGGAGACAGCATGAGACAGAGAGAGAGACATCAAGAGAGGCAGAAACAGAGGAAGAGACGTCTGTGGAGATAGAGACAGAGACGGCTAGAGAGGTAGAGACAGAGACAGCTAGAGAGATTTAGCAAAATACAAACTAATTTTATTTTCAATGCTTAAGACTTGGGCAGACAGACTCGTGTGACATTATACAGCTGATCTCTGAACTTTCTCACTAATGTAATCATTCAACACTGGCTTAACATGATCATACTATAATCGTAATGAGCATTTTAAAAAGTTAAGATGATAAAACATTCAACCTCTTATCCATATATCCAACAATGTACATTATATATCTAACATATATATATACTATATACATCCAATGTTTACAGTTTACATTTACAATTACTAAAATGAATAGAACAATTTCAGCTATCCAGTTTGTATACACTGACTATTTTGTAAATTAAGGCTGTGAGGAAACTTTTAGGAATATTTAATTAAATAAGTGAATTTTGAACACGTATGAAGGAAATTCTCTTATGAGTTTCAGGTGATATGGAAGGGTATTCCAAAGGTAAGCAGCAGAGTAATCTGAGTTTGTCTTTGAAACAATGAAAAGAAAACATTTCCACTACAACGTATAAATCTGCGCTCCAGTGTCCATTGGATGTAAAAGTATTTTAAATCGTGTCATGAGAAAAAAGAAGCTTCTCAAAATCAAATTCATGAAACAAAAAACAAAAAACTGATCTTCGTCATAATTGTCCTTATTTCTTCTGCCTCTTTCAGAACTTCCTAAGTCGATTTTCTCGTTGTTCGTGATACTCCCAGCATTCTTCTTAAAAACCACATTTTAGCTGATTGCAGCCTTTTTTTTATATCTTTACCGACCGTCCAAGCTATGTATTCACAGAACAGGATTGGTTCAATGTAACGATTCCTGACTGTCATAGAGATAGTGAGGATGGATTTCAGCTTTTCAATGGAGGTCTTGGTTTGTGCAACTCTGCTTTATGCTTCAGTGATACATCAACCACCTGACGTTATTAAGGTGCCTAGATGCTTACAACTATCAACATGGTTTAACTGTGTCCCTTTTGGTTGTATAGTGCACCTTGGGGGAGTGGGGGGGGGGGTCTTGGCTTCTGAGATGACCATCACAACTGTCTTCTTTATGTTTTGCACCAACTCCTAGAATTACTTTCACAGGCCGTGCCTGGTTCAGTTTGGCACAACCACGCCTTAACAAAATCTATAACCTTGTAATCAGACTTCATTGATTGTACGACAAAACTGTATGATCTTATTTTCTGCGCTAATAATTGTAGTGCGTCCGCATCTCACCTGATTATATGTATGATCCCTCCTATTTATCACAGGTAGGCTTTCTCTGTTCACCTGTCTTCTGATTATCTTTCTCTGTTCACCTGTCTTCTGATTATCTTTCTCTGTTCACCTGTCTTCTGATTATCTTTCTCTGTTCACCTGTCTTCTGATTATCTTTCTCTGTTCACCTGTCTTCTGACTATCTTTCTCTGTTCACCTGTCTTCTGATTATCTTTCTCTGTTCACCTGTCTTCTGACTATCTTTCTCTGTTCACCTGTCTTCTAACTATCTTTCTCTGTTCACCTGTCTTCTAACTATCTTTCTCTGTTCACCTGTCTTCTGATTATCTTTCTCTGTTCACCTGTCTTCTGACTATCTTTCTCTGTTCACCTGTCTTCTAACTATCTTTCTCTGTTCACCTGTCTTCTGATTATCTTTCTCTGTTCACCTGTCTTCTAACTATCTTTCTCTGTTCACCTGTCTTCTGATTATCTTTCTCTGTTCACCTGTCTTCTAACTATCTTTCTCTGTTCACCTGTCTTCTGATTATCTTTCTCTGTTCACCTGTCTTCTAACTATCTTTCTCTGTTCACCTGTCTTCTAACTATCTTTCTCTGTTCACCTGTCTTCTAACTATCTTTCTCTGTTCACCTGTCTTCTGATTATCTTTCTCTGTTCACCTGTCTCCTGACTATCTTTCTCTGTTCACCTGTCTTCTAACTATCTTTCTCTGTTCACCTGTCTTCTGATTATCTTTCTCTGTTCACCTGTCTTCTGATTATCTTTCTCTGTTCACCTGTCTTCTGATTATCTTTCTCTGTTCACCTGTCTTCTGATTATCTTTCTCTGTTCACCTGTCTTCTGATTATCTTTCTCTGTTCACCTGTCTTCTGATTATCTTTCTCTGTTCACCTGTCTTCTGATTATCTTTCTCTGTTCACCTGTCTTCTGATTATCTTTCTCTGTTCACCTGTCTTCTGATTATCTTTCTCTGTTCACCTGTCTTCTGATTATCTTTCTCTGTTCACCTGTCTTCTAACTATCTTTCTCTGTTCACCTGTCTTCTGATTATCTTTCTCTGTTCACCTGTCTTCTGATTATCTTTCTCTGTTCACCTGTCTTCTGATTATCTTTCTCTGTTCACCTGTCTTCTGATTATCTTTCTCTGTTCACCTGTATTCTGATTATCTTTCTCTGTTCACCTGTCTTCTGACTATCTTTCTCTGTTCTTCTGTCTTCTGATATATGGAGAAGACTATACTGACGCTAGGATGATAGCAAGCAGAATCTGTTTAGCGAATAAACTTTTAGTTAAGTTTTGTTACGAACCCCAGAAAATATACACTGTAGCATACATTATTTACAACGAGCTGGGGCATATAGTAAAATAAAATGTAACTAAATGAACAGTATATAGTGGATTAAAATGTATCGAATATGCAGTGTGGTGACTTCATTTGTAGTGTAGGAGAGTTAGGACATGAAACAAGTTCGATGAAATGGACTTTCCTGATGAGAAACCAGCGTCTAAAGCACGCATCCACGGCGCCCTGTAGATAAGTTACACGGTACATCTTCCTTGTGTCTCAGCCGATAAAGTGGTCAGTTTACTTGGTAAACTTTCTGTGATATGAATCTTGTTACGCTGTTTTCGTGTGAGTTCGAGGTCACGTGTTGGTCAGCGGTAACGCCTAAGGTTTCGTTTCACTGATGTTTCTTATCTGTGAAGGTGCATTGTTTGTTTCATCTTTAATTTCTCTATGTAAAAATCACAGGAAAAGATCATAACATTCTGTGAACTTCACAATTTGTTTTTGTAATACTGCACATGAACAAGTGAAATGTTTGTTTTTCTGAATGTTTACATAGTTAGAAATGTCAGCATGACATAGCACGTTTGATGAGATAACTGAACTTATTTGTATTTTTAAAAGGATATATATCCAGTTAAAAACAGGATAAATGGTCACCTTATAATGAGAAAATGAGAGTTTGATTATTTAAAAAAAAATGGTGTCTTAACACGTGGTCTCTTTGGTGATGTAACAAGATGGACGATGAGCGTAGTTTTGGCTGTTGTTATAGTAACCATTAGGCTGGATGGTGACCCTGACGGGCGGGCAGCGCTGGGGGCAGAAAATTCTCTTGAAAGTGGCCCAGAACTTCTCCGAGAACCAGCAGTAGAGAACGAAGTTGCAGGAGGACTTCAGGGCCAACAAAATGTTGCTGATGTTCTTGAAATACTTCCAGAGATAGGAGTTTGTCAGATCGGCGTTCTCTAAGGGATCGAATTTGTAGACAGCAATCATGAAACTGTGGACAAGAAAAGCATCAAAGTTTTACTTACCCCTTACTCTACTCCTGTTTTTGTTCTGTTTACTTTTGTCTGTTATGTTTAATTTATATGACGATTTTTCTCGCTTTATTTGTGTTCTGATAGCGAAGTTAACTTCCAGACGAGAGATGATACATGAAGATGTAACTAACTTCAGCAAATTAGATTTTTTTTTTTTTGCATTTAATTAGTATTGAGGCTTGTTGCTGACTTGAAAAATCCAATTTAGAAAAGCTAGAGGCTCACCACATGTGGTGTATGCAACTCAAAGTCACATGAAGGTCATGTCAAGGTTTTGTCGAGTGTGATAAAATATGATTTAATTAAAACTTGGTTCTGAGGAAATTTGTTGTGGATCAGGTATTATTATTCAGTCTGATGACTTCATTTGTAGTGTAGGAGAGTTAGGACATGAAACAAGTTCGATGAAATGGACTTTCCTGATGAGAAACCAGCGTCTAAAGCACGCATCCACGGCGCCCTGTAGATAAGTTACACGGTACATCTTCCTTGTGTCTCAGCCGATAAAGTGGTCAGTTTACTTGGTAAACTTTCTGTGATATGAATCTTGTTACGCTGTTTTCGTGTGAGTTCGAGGTCACGTGTTGGTCAGCGGTAACGCCTAAGGTTTCGTTTCACTGATGTTTCTTATCTGTGAAGGTGCATTGTTTGTTTCATCTTTAATTTCTCTATGTAAAAATCACAGGAAAAGATCATAACATTCTGTGAACTTCACAATTTGTTTTTGTAATACTGCACATGAACAAGTGAAATGTTTGTTTTTCTGAATGTTTACATAGTTAGAAATGTCAGCATGACATAGCACGTTTGATGAGATAACTGAACTTATTTGTATTTTTAAAAGGATATATATCCAGTTAAAAACAGGATAAATGGTCACCTTATAATGAGAAAATGAGAGTTTGATTATTTAAAAAAAAATGGTGTCTTAACACGTGGTCTCTTTGGTGATGTAACAAGATGGACGATGAGCGTAGTTTTGGCTGTTGTTATAGTAACCATTAGGCTGGATGGTGACCCTGACGGGCGGGCAGCGCTGGGGGCAGAAAATTCTCTTGAAAGTGGCCCAGAACTTCTCCGAGAACCAGCAGTAGAGAACGAAGTTGCAGGAGGACTTCAGGGCCAACAAAATGTTGCTGATGTTCTTGAAATACTTCCAGAGATAGGAGTTTGTCAGATCGGCGTTCTCTAAGGGATCGAATTTGTAGACAGCAATCATGAAACTGTGGACAAGAAAAGCATCAAAGTTTTACTTACCCCTTACTCTACTCCTGTTTTTGTTCTGTTTATCTTTCTCTGTTCACCTGTCTTCTGATTATCTTTCTCTGTTCTTCTGTCTTCTGATATATGGAGAAGACTATACTGACGCTAGGATGATAGCAAGCAGAATCTGTTTAGCGAATAAACTTTTAGTTAAGTTTTGTTACGAACCCCAGAAAAATACACTGTAGCATACATTATTTACAACGAGCTGGGGCATATAGTAAAATAAAATGTAACTAAATGAACAGTATATAGTGGATTAAAATGTATCGAATATGCAGTGTGGTGACTTCATTTGTAGTGTAGGAGAGTTAGGACATGAAACAAGTTCGATGAAATGGACTTTCCTGATGAGAAACCAGCGTCTAAAGCACGCATCCACGGCGCCCTGTAGATAAGTTACACGGTACATCTTCCTTGTGTCTCAGCCGATAAAGTGGTCAGTTTACTTGGTAAACTTTCTGTGATATGAATCTTGTTACGCTGTTTTCGTGTGAGTTCGAGGTCACGTGTTGGTCAGCGGTAACGCCTAAGGTTTCGTTTCACTGATGTTTCTTATCTGTGAAGGTGCATTGTTTGTTTCATCTTTAATTTCTCTATGTAAAAATCACAGGAAAAGATCATAACATTCTGTGAACTTCACAATTTGTTTTTGTAATACTGCACATGAACAAGTGAAATGTTTGTTTTTCTGAATGTTTACATAGTTAGAAATGTCAGCATGACATAGCACGTTTGATGAGATAACTGAACTTATTTGTATTTTTAAAAGGATATATATCCAGTTAAAAACAGGATAAATGGTCACCTTATAATGAGAAAATGAGAGTTTGATTATTTAAAAAAAAATGGTGTCTTAACACGTGGTCTCTTTGGTGATGTAACAAGATGGACGATGAGCGTAGTTTTGGCTGTTGTTATAGTAACCATTAGGCTGGATGGTGACCCTGACGGGCGGGCAGCGCTGGGGGCAGAAAATTCTCTTGAAAGTGGCCCAGAACTTCTCCGAGAACCAGCAGTAGAGAACGAAGTTGCAGGAGGACTTCAGGGCCAACAAAATGTTGCTGATGTTCTTGAAATACTTCCAGAGATAGGAGTTTGTCAGATCGGCGTTCTCTAAGGGATCGAATTTGTAGACAGCAATCATGAAACTGTGGACAAGAAAAGCATCAAAGTTTTACTTACCCCTTACTCTACTCCTGTTTTTGTTCTGTTTACTTTTGTCTGTTATGTTTAATTTATATGACGATTTTTCTCGCTTTATTTGTGTTCTGATAGCGAAGTTAACTTCCAGACGAGAGATGATACATGAAGATGTAACTAACTTCAGCAAATTAGATTTTTTTTTTTTTGCATTTAATTAGTATTGAGGCTTGTTGCTGACTTGAAAAATCCAATTTAGAAAAGCTAGAGGCTCACCACATGTGGTGTATGCAACTCAAAGTCACATGAAGGTCATGTCAAGGTTTTGTCGAGTGTGATAAAATATGATTTAATTAAAACTTGGTTCTGAGGAAATTTGTTGTGGATCAGGTATTATTATTCAGTCTGATGTACCAAGTTTATCTTGTCAGATATTATTACTTATGTCTGATGTACCAAGTTTATCTTGTCAGATATTATTACTTATGTCTGATGTACCAAGTTTATCTTGTCAGATATTATTACTTATGTCTGATGTACCAAGTTTATCTTGTCAGATATTATTACTTATGTCTCATGTACCAAGTTTATCTTGTCAGATATTATTACTTATGTCTCATGTACCAAGTTTATCTTGTCAGATATTATTACTTATGTCTCATGTACCAAGTTTATCTTGTCAGATATTATTACTTATGTCTCATGTACCAAGTTTATCTTGTCAGATATTATTACTTATGTCTCATGTACCAAGTTTATCTTGTCAGATATTATTACTTATGTCTGATGTACCAAGTTTATCTTGTCAGATATTATTACTTAGGTCTGATGTACCAAGTTCATCGTGTCAGATATTATTACTTATGTCTGATGTACCAAGTTCATCTTGTCAGATATTATTACTTATGTCTGATGTACCAAGTTCATCGTGTCAGATATTATTACTTATGTGTGATGTACCAAGTTTATCTTGTCAGATATTATTACTTATGTCTGATGTACCAAGTTTATCGTGTCAGCACTAAGGTCTGATGTACCAAGTTTATCGTGTCAGCACTAAGGTCTGATGTACCAAGTTTATCATGTCAGCACTAAGGTCTGATGTATCAAGTTTATCATGTCAGCACTAAGGTCTGATGTATCAAGTTTATCATGTCAGCACTAAGGTCTGATGTACCAAGTTTATCGTGTCAGCACTAAGGTCTGATGTACCAAGTTTATCGTGTCAGCACTAAGGTCTGATGTATCAAGTTTATCGTGTCAGCACTAAGGTCTGATGTATCAAGTTTATCGTGTCAGCACTAAGGTCTGATGTACCAAGTTCATCATGTCAGTACTAAGGTCTGATGTACCAAGTTTATCGTGTCAGATATTATTACTTAGGTCTGATGTACCAAGTTCATCATGTCAATACTAAGGATTGATGTACCAAGTTTATCGTGTCAGCACTAAGGTCTGATGTACCAAGTTCATCATGTCAGCACTAAGGTCTGATGTATCAAGTTTATCGTGTCAGCACTAAGGTCTGATGTACCAAGTTTATCGTGTCAGCACTAAGGTCTGATGTACCAAGTTTATCGTGTCAGCACTAAGGTCTGATGTATCAAGTTTATCGTGTCAGCACTAAGGTCTGATGTATCAAGTTTATCGTGTCAGCACTAAGGTCTGATGTACCAAGTTCATCATGTCAGTACTAAGGTCTGAAGTACCAAGTTCATCATGTCAGTACTAAGGTCTGATGTATCAAGTTTATCGTGTCAGCACTAAGGTCTGATGTACCAAGTTCATCGTGTCAGCACTAAGGTCTGATGTACCAAGTTTATCGTGTCAGCACTAAGGTCTGATGTACCAAATTTTTCGTGTCAGCACTAAGGTCTGATGTACCAAATTTTTCGTGTCAGTACTAAGGTCTGATGTACCAAGTTCATCATGTCAGTACTAAGGTCTGATGTACCAAGTTCATCATGTCAACACTAAGGACTGATGTACCAAGTTCATCATGTCAGTACTAAGGTCTGATGTACCACGTACATCATGTCAACACTAAGGACTGATGTACCAAGTTCGTCATGTCAGTACTAAGGACTGATGTACCAAGTTCATCATGTCAGTACTAAGGTCTGATGTACCAAGTTCATCATGTCAGTACTAAGGACTGATGTACCAAGTTCATCATGTCACTACTAAGGACTGATGTACCAAGTTCATCATGTCAGTACTAAGGTCTGATGTACCAAGTTCATCATGTCAGTACTAAGGTCTGATGTACCAAGTTCATCATGTCAGTACTAAGGTCTGATGTACCAAGTTCATCATGTCAGTACTAAGGTCTGATGTACCAAGTTTATCATGTCAACACTAAGGACTGATGTACCAAGTTTATCATGTCAACACTAAGGACTGATGTACCAAGTTTATCATGTCAGTACTAAGGTCTGATGTACCAAGTTTATCATGTCAGTACTAAGGTCTGATGTACCAAGTTTATCATATCAGTACTAAGGACTGATGTACCAAGTTCATCATGTCAGTACTAAGGTCTGATGTACCAAGTTCATCATGTCAACACTAAGGACTGATGTACCAAGTTCATCATGTCAGTACTAAGGTCTGATGTACCACGTACATCATGTCAACACTAAGGACTGATGTACCAAGTTCGTCATGTCAGTACTAAGGACTGATGTACCAAGTTCATCATGTCAGTACTAAGGTCTGATGTACCAAGTTCATCATGTCAGTACTAAGGACTGATGTACCAAGTTCATCATGTCACTACTAAGGACTGATGTACCAAGTTCATCATGTCAGTACTAAGGTCTGATGTACCAAGTTCATCATGTCAGTACTAAGGTCTGATGTACCAAGTTCATCATGTCAGTACTAAGGTCTGATGTACCAAGTTCATCATGTCAGTACTAAGGTCTGATGTACCAAGTTTATCATGTCAACACTAAGGACTGATGTACCAAGTTTATCATGTCAACACTAAGGACTGATGTACCAAGTTTATCATGTCAGTACTAAGGTCTGATGTACCAAGTTTATCATGTCAGTACTAAGGTCTGATGTACCAAGTTTATCATATCAGTACTAAGGACTGATGTACCAAGTTCATCATGTCAACAGTAAGGTCTGATGTACCAAGTTTATCATGTCAATACTAAGGACTGATGTACCAAGTTCATCATGTCAGTACTAAGGACTGATGTACCAAGTTCATCTTGTCAACACTAAGGACTGATGTACCAAGTTCATCTTGTCAACACTAAGGACTGATGTACCAAGTTTATCATGTCAGTACTAAGGACTGATGTACCAAGTTCATCATGTCAACACTAAGGACTGATGTACCAAGTTTATCGTGTCAGCACTAAGGTCTGATGTACCAAGTTTATCGTGTCAGCACTAAGGTCTGATGTACCACGTACATCATGTCAACACTAAGGACTGATGTACCAAGTTCATCGTGTCAGATAAAAAATGTATTTTAGGCTTCAGTTATATTTAATGTAGGCTGTCGGACAAAAGTAAGCAGATTACAACTTACATGTAGATCATGTAAGGTGTGTGACATTACATTAGGATGATTTACGTGTAGATCATTTAAGATGTTTTGTAGGGAGGTTTCCCAACGGAGTACACATATTTAGTTTGATACACCCCCCCCCCCCCAAAAAAAAAACAACTTACTCAGTCAAATCTGAATCAGTTTAGTTCACTCCAGTATCTAAAACAAAACTTTCAAGAGAGAACTCTGTCCTAGCTCCCACAATCTTCTCAGGTTCTACTAATCAGCCTAAACACACTCACACTTCAAATAATCTTGATTCGCTTCAACAGTCACTAAGTCAAAATGTGTATGATGTAGGCCTCCCGTGTTAAACTAATACTCTGGACTGCAGAAAACACAACTGACTGTTCACTGTGACTCGTCCTATCTTGGACTGCCTGTCGCCATCTTTGTTCCGACTAAACTTGTTGCAGGCCTCTTCCCGCCGATCTGAGTTCCAAGTTGGTAAATCGAATTTTGCACAACTTTCAGCACTTGTTATCACTAGCCTTCTCGAGAATTCGTTGATAAATGCCTTATATCACAAGTCTGGCCTCAGCTTGTCCAACCGATACAATATGCTCATGGCCACCCTGACTTCTCTCTCTCTCTCTCTCTCTCTCTATCTATCTATCTATCTATCTATCTATCTATCTATCTATCTATCTATCTATCTATCTATCTATCTATCTATCTATCTATCTATCTCTCACTGACGTCATACTTCATATTATTCGCTCATAGTCACTCGACTCCTTCGTTCTGTGCATGTACAGTGTAACAGTACACAAGGACTTAACAGGAGATCGTGTAAGATGTGCAATATTACATAAAGACTTACGTGTACTAGGTTGAGTAAAAAACTCGTCGCGTTTCTGCAGTATTTCACTGCTGCACAAAGCTAAGCAACATAACATATACTTGGCTGTGTTCCCGGTGGAACTTAATGTTAAAAACCATGTAACTTCAGTGTTCAAAGTCCAGCCAGTAACTCTGAATGATCTTCTGCCATCGCTCAGCCAATGCGAGGAGTTCTTTGTAGTACATCTCGGAAGGTTTGAGGCCAAGAAATATCTCACACCGGCTTCACATTTTTTTCCATGAACTAAACTCCCGCCCTTGATGGAAGTGTGCCATTGTGCGGAATAGATGGTTGTCAGAGAGTGCAAGGTCGGGACTGTACGGGGGATGGGGCAGGACCATGACTCCCTCCAGTTCCGTGAGTTGTTCACTGACCACGCTGGAAGTGGACTCTGGGGCGTTGTTGTGCTAAGAAGTACCATCTTCCTGTTGATGAGAGCTGAGCATCGTGTCCGCAGAATATCATGCGTCCGCTTCAGTTGCTCAGAATACAGATTCCCGTCCAAGGAGCGACCAAATGGAACCAATTTCCAGTGCAGAAGGTCCTCGAAGTTCCACCAGATACAGATCATGTCCTTCTTCTCGAACCAGCCTCGTCGGACAACCGCCTCTGCCACATGACCTGGTTGTAGCCATTGTGTACCTGTGTTTGGGTTCCCCAGGAAAATCCACTTTTCATCCCCAGTGACGAAAGGGAGGAGACACCTTTTCTCTTGTGAGTTTGCCAACAGTTACCAACAGTTGACACCAGACATCAACACGCCTCTGCGCTTGCTGGAGAGTGAAAGCGCGCGGGACACGCCTCTGCGCTTGCTGGGGAGTGAGACCGTGGGGGACACGCCCCTGCGTTTGCGGGAGAGTGAGACCGTGGGGGACACGTTGAGGCTCTCTGCTGCTGAAGCGGAGTTCGAGCAAATGCCGAACTTTGGTGCTCTGAGAAAAGGCCAGCTGGGCTGACAAGGGCCAAGTACTGGTACTGGGATTGTCCTCAACAGCTTGGGGGCAAGGCTTCATCACTGGTGGTTGATGGGCGTCCCGACCTGGGCTTGTCTTTGATGTAGATGTCACCAGACCTGAATCTTTGGAACCACTTCTTTGCAGGTACTGTCATCACCTGCTCCTTCCCCTTCCACATTGCAAATTCCACGGGCAGCTGGAGAGATATTCTTCAAACAATGCCTCAGGAGGACGCGAACGATGACCATGTTGTCCGCCATATTTCCTTCTGTTGGTCACTTATCTCGCCATTATCTGACACTTTTACAGAATGACGCAACACACAATATCAGCATAACGTTACAAATGCCAGTACAGCGTATAAGACGGGAACCTTGACCGAAATTAGGGAATGGAAAACGTGACGAATTTTTGACTCACCGTAATAGATCGTGTAAGATTAATCACAGACAAAGCTAGATGTAGATCATGTACGGTGTGTGACAGACAAAGACTTACGTGTAGATGGTGTGCAGTGTGTGACAGACACAAAGACTTACGTGTAGATGACGTGCGGTGTGTGACATACACAAAGACTTACGTGTAGATGGTGTGCGGTGTGTGACATACACAAAGACTTACGTGTAGATGGTGTGCGGTGTGTGACATACACAAAGACTTACGTGTAGATGACGTGCGGTGTGTGACAGACAAAGACTTACGTGTAGATGACGTGCGGTGTGTGACAGACAAAGACTTACGTGTAGATGGTGTGCGGTGTGTGACAGACACAAAGACTTACGTGTAGATGGTGTACGGTGTGTGACAGACACAAAGACTTACGTGTAGATGGTGTACGGTGTGTGACAGACAAAGAAAGCAATGATGACGCTGACCAGCATCATGGTCATCTTAAGCTCTTCCCTGGACACCACTGACCGGAAGTGCCAGTCCATCCCGACATGGTACTGGATGTACCTGTATGACCTCCTGATTTCTTGAATGAGTCGGGTATTGAGAACCGTCAAGGCCAGCAGGGGCAGGAAGGTCAGGAGACAACCTTGAAAATGTGAAACAAGAGTTACTAGCATCAAAATTTTCTTTCTCTTCTTATCGTACCTTCATTAACAATAACATTTATCTTCCCTGCCATGAAGATACCATGTACCTCACATGAGGATACTACATATCTCACCACAAATATATCATGTATGTCATCATGAAGATACTATGAAATGATCATTTGGGGGAGAACATAACTGAAGCAATCTAAACCCTGAAATGGAAAAACTCAAGGTCACTCGCCAATGTTTGATAAGACACGATCACAGTAACCTGTATGTGGTTTTGTAATTCATCCTACCTGCATAGTGACCTTGACGCTTACCTGTGCTGTTTCGTATGTAGATTTCTGACAATAAACAGATTGTCACACAAATCAATGAAGATGTATTTATTGATTTTATCGTCATAAACAAGAAGCTGATTTCACAATGAATATATCACGGGCTTCAAAAGTGTGGACTTGTCATCTAAAAGAGGGTCTTTACCTTGACTTCTTCCACACACACGATTTTGTATGAGGTTTCTATCATTTTAAGATAATATTACTTTAGTATACATTCCTGGTCATGTATATTTAGGTTGCTTGTACACAATTACAAGTTTACTCTGAGACATATCACTGTCACCTGAGCAGATGTATCAACATTAAAATTGTTATCATAAAATCTCATTAAGATTGTTATATAAAGTCTCATTAAGATTGTTATGATAAATTCTCATTAAGATTGTTATATATAAAGTCTCATTAAGATTGTTATGATAAACACCAATTAAGATTCTTATAACAAAGTCTCATTATGATTCTTATGATAAACTCGAAGATTTTTATGATAGTCTCATTAAGATTGTTATGGTAGGCTCTCATTAAGATTTTTATGATAAACTCTACATGGTTTTGCAATATAAGAAAAGCATGGTGGTTGTCAGACATTTGTCAGTGTTTTATAGTGAAAACAGTTTAATAACAAGGACAATGAACTGGGACTAACAATGACCTTGTCCTGTGTGTATACAGTATACCTGAAAGCAGGCTGTTTTGCTATTGGGAAGTCGGATAAGGAGTGACTAATTCCCCCAAAGTGCTTAATGTCATTATGCAGCTGCTTCCTGGATCTACTGTCCGAAAACATATAGTGTAGCTCACTTTCAATCCGACTCCGTGATTGCAGATTTTCATAACATCGTCAGTAGCTAGGACGTACACAAGCGCGTCAGCGGACAGGACTTACACAAAAACTTTAACAGCTAGAACTTTTATAACAGCGTCAGCTGACAGGACTTACACAAGCACGTCAGCTGACAGGACTTATACAAGCGCGTCAGCCGCCAGGACTTATACAAGCGCGTCACCTGCCAGGACTTATACAAGCGCGTCACCCGCCAGGACTTATACAAGCGCGTCAGCGGCCAAGACTTATACAAGCGCGTCAGCCGCCAGGACTTATACAAGCGCGTCAGCGGCCAAGACTTATACAAGCGCGTCAGCCGCCAGGACTTATACAAGCGCGTCAGCGGCCAAGACTTATACAAGCGCGTCACCCGCCAGGACTTATACAAGCGCGTCAGCGGCCAAGACTTATACAAGCGCGTCAGCCGCCAGGACTTATACAAGCGCGTCAGCCGCCAGGACTTATACAAGCGCGTCACCCGCCAGGTCTTATACAAGCGCGTCAGCGGCCAAGACTTATACAAGCGCGTCAGCCGCCAGGTCTTATACAAGCGCGTCAGCGGCCAAGACTTATACAAGCGCGTCAGCGGCCAAGACTTATACAAGAGCGTCAGCGGCCAGGACTTATACAAGAGCGTCAGCGGCCAGGACTTACACAAAAGCGTTAACAGCTAGAACTTTTAACATCGTCAGCAGTAAAGACTTACACAACTTTGTCATCAGTCAAGGTTTACATAATCGCGTCAGCATTCAAGACGTTCATAACAGGGCCAGCAATCAAGACTTACACAACAAATATAGCATTATGTATGCGTGTATGTGCCTGTAAGATACATTGTATGTGTGTGTTA
Source organism: Achatina immaculata (assembly GCA_009760885.1). NCBI lineage: Eukaryota > Metazoa > Mollusca > Gastropoda > Stylommatophora > Achatinidae > Lissachatina > Lissachatina immaculata. The sequence continues at coordinate 44,293,175 of CM019699.1, forward strand.
CTTCAGGAAAAAAAAAACACTGACTCTCACCTGTGACAATGTATGCGTATACTTCATCGTTGTACAGATAGGCGTAGGTGACCACTAGCTCCTTCTTACCAGTTTCCAGTGTGATGTAGCTAATTTCTAGCTCTGTAAACTTGGGCGATCTCAGAATGAAGGAGATGATGGTGAGAACGATGATGATAATCCGAGCACGTTTTACCTTAGTAAGATATTTGTCAGGACAACCTCAGACCAAACATTCGTATAGGTACGATAAAAAAAACAGTGCACATAGAACGAAAGAAACGAAACAAACATAAAAACTAAAATTTCTTGCAGAAGTAATTTCAGTCAAGGTTAACTTAGTTCACCGGAATGTTTTAAATTAAAGAAAGTTTACTAAATGTTAACCTTTAATATTATAAAAAAAATTCAAGTGTAATATATTTTATATTTCCCTCCACTTTTTCTCTTTCTATGTACACTCTTCTATTCAAAGGTTTAGAATCAGGCACCGGCGTCATTGAATTCAGGACAAGCCCGTATATGCCCCGCAGCGTGCCGCAGTCTCCATACAAGAGTAAGTTTGCTAACAGTTCCCACCAAGT